>PISX010003123.1:0-144333 GCA_004024625.1 Mellivora capensis | reverse complement strand
ATTGCAGGGTCATAGGGAAGCTCTATTTTTAACTTCTTGAGGAACCTCCACACTGTTCTCCAGAGTGGCTGCACCAACTTGCATTCCCACCAACAGTGTAGGAGGGCTCCCCTTTCTCCACATCCTCTCCAACACACGTTGTTTCCTGTCTTGCTGATTTTGGCCATTCTAACTGGTGTGAGGTGGTATCTCAATGTGGCCCTCTTTATCTGATTCCAACATGCACATTTCTTCTACTTTATATATCTTACAATTAAGCTGTCTCCTACAAATGAGGAATATGTTTAATGCAGCAACATTTCCTTATTTTTGTCCATGAATAGCTTTTATTAAATCAAACTGGTTTCTTTATATCAATAGCATCTAAGAATCATGGAACAAGGGTAAGGTCAATGGAGATTCAAGACCAATACATTTGCATAAACATAATAGAATATTTGTGATATAGCACATCTTTCAAAGGAGATGTTCTTTCAGGGTCCCGCCAGGATTTGTTTGTGATGAACAGGTATATATAAAAGCAGATTAATGGGATCCAAAGCAGAGCAAGGGAAAGTGGAATGAAAGCTTAAGGAGACCTGGGCTGCTTTCATTGGAGGAGGCTTCTAAGAAGTGATGCAGTTGCTTAGAAACACTTTTGGTATATTTCCAGTGGGTAAAATCCAACTCAGAGCAAGTTCTTTCCTGATTTGATTTTTACCTCCTTCTTTATCTTCATCTACCACACTCCCTGCCTCAGACTCTACGTTTGAACATATCCTATTACTCATACTCTTCAAATACATGTGATGACTTCAACTGTTACGTCTTTGACCAACTTTCCCTTTACCAAAGGGCTCACCTAACCCCCCCATCCCCCGCCCCTTCAAAAACCTCAGATTGTTTCTCAGAGTCCATAGTCTCTCATGGTTCATCTCCCCCTCCAATTTCCCCCAACTCCCTTCTCCTCTCCATCTCCCCAGGTCCTCCATGTTGTTTCATATGCTCCACAAATAAGTGAAACCATATGATCATTGAGTCTCTCTGCTTGACTTATTTCACTCAGCATAATCTCTTCCAGTCCCGTCCATGTGTTGCTACAAAAGTTGGGTATTCATCCTTTCTGATGGAGGCATAATACTCCACAGTGTATATGGACCACATCTTCCTTATACATTTGTCCATTGAAGGGCATCTGGGTTCTTTCCACAGTTTGGTGACTGTGGCGTTTGCTCCTATGAACATTGGGGTACATATGGCCCTTCTTTTCACTACATCTGTATCTTTGGGATAAATACCCAGTAGTGCAATTACATGATAGCTCTATTTTTAATTTCTTAAGGTATCTTCACACTGTTTTCCAAAGTGGCTGCACCAACTTGCATTCCCACCAACAGTGTAAGAGGATTCCCATTTCTCTGCATCCTCTCCAACACTTGTTGTTTACTGTCTTGTTAATTTTGGCCATTCTAACTGATGTAAGGTGGTATCTCAGTGTGGTTTTGATTTGAATCTCCCTGATGTCTAACAATGATGAACATTTTTTCATGTGTCTGTTATCCATTTATATGTCTTCATTGGAGAATTGTTTGTTCATGTCTTTGGCCCATTTTTTGACGTGATTATCTGTTTTGTGTGTGTTGAGTTTGAGGAGTTCTTTATAGATCTTGGAAAACAGCCCTTTGTTTGTAGTGTCATTTGCAAATCTCTTCTCCCATTCTGTGGGTTGCCTCTTTGTTTTGTTGACTGTTTCCTTTGCTGTGCAGAAGATTTTGATCTTGACGAAGTCCCAAAAATTCATTTTTTTGCTTTTGTTTCCTTTGCCTTTGGAGACATATCTTGAAAGAAGTTGCTGTGGCTGATATCAAAGAGGTTACTGCCTATGTTCTCCTCTAGGATTCTGATGGATTCCTATCTCACATTGAAGTCTTTTATCCATTTAGAGTTTATCTTTGTGTATGGTGTAGAAGAATGGTCGAGTTTCATTCTTCTACATATAGCTGTCCAATTTTCCCAGCACCATTTATTGAAGAGACTGTCTTTTCTGCTGTAAATTTTTTCTTGCTTTGTCGAAGATTATTTGACCCTAAAGTGGAGGGTCCATATCTGGGCTCTCTACTCTATTCCACTGGTCTATGTGTCTGTTTTTATGCCAGTACCATGCTGTCTTGGTGATCACAGCTTTGTAGTAAAGCTTGAAATCAGGCAACGTGATGCCGCCAGTTTTGTTTTTCTTTTTCAACATTTCCTTAGCAATTTGGGGTCTCTTCTGGTTCCATACAAATTTTAGGATTGTTTGCCCCAGCTCTTTGAGAAATACTGGTGGAATTTTGATCAGGATGGCATTGAAAGTATAGATTGCTCTAGACAGCAGAGACATTTTAACAACGTTTATTCTTCTGATCCATGAGCATGGATTGATCTTCCATCTTTTTGTGTCTTCTTCCATTTCTTTCATGAGTTCTGTAGTTCCTCGAGTACAGATCCTTTACCTCTTTGGTTAGGTTTATTCCCAGGTATCTTATGGTTCTTGGTGCTATAGTAAATGGAATTGATTCTCTAATTTCCCTTTCTGTATTTTCATTGTTAGTGTATAAGAAAGCCACTGATTTCTGTACATTGACTTTTTATCCTGCCACATTACTGAATTGCTGTATGAGTTCTAGTAGTTTGGGGGTGGAGTCTTTGGGGTTTTCCATATAAAGTATCATGTCATCTGCGAAGAGAGAGAGTTTGACTACTTCTTTGCCAATTCAAATACCTTTTATTTCTCTTTGTTGTCTGATTGTTGTTGCTAGGGCTTCTAATACTATGTTGAATAAGAGTGGTGAGGTGGGTATCCTTGTCGTGTTCCTGATCTCAAGGGGAAGGCTGTCAGCTTTTTCCCATTGAAGATGATATTTGCTGCGGATTTTTCATAGGTTGATTTTATGAAGTTGAGGAATGTTCTGTCTATTTCTATACTTTGAAGGGTTTTAATCAGGAACAGATGCTGTATCTTGTCAAATGCTTTTTCTGCATCAATTGAGAGGACCATATGGTTCATCTCTCTTCTCTTATTGATTTGTTCTATCACATTGATTGATATTTGAATGTTGAACCATCCTTGCAACCTAGGGATGAATCCTACCTGGTCATGGTGGATAATCTTTTAATGTGCTGTTGGGTCTTATTAGCTAGGATCTTGTTGAGAATCTTAACATCCATATTCATCAGGGATATTTGTCTGAAATTTTCATTTTTGGTGGGGTCTTTGCTTGGTTTGGGGATCAGAGTAATGCTGGCTTCATAAAAAGAGTCTGGAAGTTTTCCTTCTGCTTCAATTTTTTGAAACAGCTTCAGGAGAATAGGTATTATCTCTTCTTTGAAAGTTTGGTAGAATTCCCCAGGGAATCCATCAGGTCCTGGGCTCTTGTTTTTTGGGAGGTTTTTGATCACTGATTCAATCCTGTTACTAGATATTGGTCTATTCGTGTTGTCTATTTCTTCCTGGTTCAATTTTGGAAGTTAATAGTTTTCCAGGAATGCATCAATTTCATCTAGGTTGCTTAACTTATTGGCATATAAGTGTTGATAATTTCTGATGATTGTTTCTATTTCCTTGGCATTAGTTGTGATCTCTCCCTTTTCATTCATAATTTTATTTATTTGGTCCTTCTCTCTTTTCTTCTGGATTAGTTTGGCCAGTGTTTTATCAATCTTATTGATTCCTTCAAAAACCAGCTTCTAGTTTCTTTGATGCATTCTACTGTATCTCTAGTTTCTATCTCATTGATCTCTGCTCTAAACTTGATTATTTCCCTTCTTGTGTGTGGAATTGGCTTAACTTGTTGTTGATTCTCCAGTTCTTTAAGGTGTGAAGATAGCTGGTGTATTCTGTATTTTTCAATTTTTTTTGAGGGAGACTTGGATGGCTATGTATTTTCCCCTTAGGACTGCCTTTGCTGTATCCCATAGGTTTTGGACATCCTCATTGGTTTCCATGAATTGTTTAAGTTCTTCTTTGACTTTCTGGCTGATCCAAGCATTCTTAAGCAAGGTGGTCTTTAGCTTCCAGGTGTTTGAATTCTTTCCAAACTTTACCTTGTCGTTGAGTTCCAGTTTCAAAGCATTGTGATCTGAGAATATGCAGGGAATAATCTCAATCTTTTGGCATCAGTTGAGCCCTGATTTGTGACCCAGTATGTGGTCTATTCTGGAGAAGGTTCCATGTGCACTCAAGAAGAATGAGTATTCTGTTGTTTTAGGGGGTATGTTCTGTATATATCTATGAGGTCCCTCTTGTCCAATGTGTCATTCAATGCTCTTATTTCTTTATTGATTTTCTGCTTTGATGATCTGAGATGATTACCAAGAGTGGTGTGTTAGGATCTCCTACTATTAATGTATTCATATCAATATGACTCTTTATCTTGATTAACAGTTTTCTTATGTAATTGGCTGCTCCCATATTGGGGGCATAAATATTTATAATTGTTAGATCTTCTTGGTGGATAGTCCTTTTGAGAATTATATAGTGTCCTTCTGTATCTCTGACTACAGTGTTTAGTTTAAAATCTAATTTGAATATCATGTTTTACACCTGAAATTTATGTAATGTCATATGTCAACTATAACTCAATTTAAAAAAAAGAGAAAAAATTAAGAACTGAGATCATAGAACTGAAAACATTTTGCTCATCTGTGAAGTAAAAGGAATGTACTATTTGGCCTTAGGACCTTTTTCAAGTCTAAGCAAATAATAACACCAGAATCATAAAACTAGTCAGAAAGCTTCTTACTGACCCCCTAGGTCTTTTATTTTACAAATGATAGAATAATTTTATGTATACAATGCTTTATAATTTCCAAACCAATTTCATAAGCATTATCTCTGAAAACTCGATCAGGTAGAGTTGCATATCTTTATTTAGCAGATCAGAAAGCTGAAACTTGTAGGTATTAGGGATGGACCCAAGATCATGAACAAAATCATCTTTTATCTCCCATGTCATTTGTATGTCTCACAAGAAGAGGAAGAGAAAGCTGAGGAAGCTCTTAAGAGCTTTTGATAATAGAAATATGAGGGCATTTATTTTTCATTTTTGCTGGGCATAGAATCAGAAAAGTGGATGTGATTTATTATCAGCACATTGATGTATTTGCAACTTCCATTCTCCTCTTCTCTATAATATTGTCCTCCCTCCTCCATATCCTCTTTCCTACCCATTCACATCACCAAGATCTAGTCATGGCTCTCTTATTTCCTTATTCCTACCTTCTATCAGGACCTCCACATGGAGAGTAATTTGTAGGTAACACACATGCTTATTTTCCCATGTTGCTCAGGGAGCCACGCAACAACTTCTGCTGTAGGCATTGTCATTCTTAGCACAATTTTATACATTAGGAACCTAAGACCAAAAAGTGAATTGTCTCAAACACAGTCAAACAACTGGATTATTGCAGAGATAGGACTCTAACTTATGTCTCTGGTCAGAAGTTTGAAATCTCATTTTCTCCCCATCATGCTATCTTTCCCCATGGGAGTCATCTGCACTACCTGGTAAGGTATGTTTCTGGCAGAAAGGAAATTTTGGGCCAGATCTAAGCAGTGGAACTTGGTCATAGATCTCAAAGATTTTTAAGGTAGTATGGAGCATTTTGACATGCAGGTAACCTACATTATCTTTTGGCTTATGTGATAGATTATTTTAACATTTACAAATATTCACTTCCTTCCCCTTGTAAAAGAAAAATACTTCCCACTCCACTAGTACTTAACTTGGTTGTTTGATTTCCTTTGGCCATTAGGATGCAAATGGATGTTGCATCCAAATTTTCAATATGACTGTGCTGCTGTGTTTGATTTTATGCCTTCAGCTGCTAGCATGGCATGGAGCAGATGTGGGCTGTGCCTCAATCACAAACCCGAAGTGAGAGACACACAGAACACAAGCAAGTTGAGTTCAAGCAATAACTGGCACGCAATCCGATTAAAACAAAAACAAAAACAAAACAAAAAAAAAAAAAACTTGTTGTTATAAGCCACTGAGACTTGGGGATTGTTGTTAAACAGCAAAACTGACTCATACAGCCAACTTCTCATAGACCAAGCAGGTCTTCAAACTGTATTATGTATGTGAAACATAAGATACTTTTAAATACCAAAGTGGTATGTGACTTTGGGGAAGAGAGGTAACCACTCTGCTCTCCCACTATTTAGTTATGGGTGAGACTTAGGAATGAAAAGTTAAAATTGGACATATCTTCTAGTTCTTAACAAACATTAATTAAGCCTTCTTGGCTACAAACTAAGCATTGTGAAATGTGAAGACTGCATGGGAATGATAAATTTTAAAACATTACCATTATGACCAGAGCAGTTTGAGGCCAAACCTAGTAGAGGATTAAAATTTCCTTTTAAATCATTTAAATCTTAAAACTATATCATTAGCACAGTATTACCCATATGCTTTTCTCAACTGTTTAATTACAGAGGAGGCAGTTAAGCAGATCAAGAGACTCTATTAACAGACAAACCCAAAAGCAAATATGATGAAATGTAATTACAGGGAGTAAATGATCTGGAGTTTCCCAGAACCTCCCAAAACTCAAGGAAGGTTCTAAACATGATTTATGCCACAACAAAGTGAACTGGTACTTAGTACTCCCCGTAGTGGAGAAAGATAGCACATTTGGATAAAGTAACTATTTCTTGAATGATATACTTGAAAGTCAAAAACTTAGGATTTATCCAATTGAAAATTACATCTTTGAACACTTCATTTTGATATGAATATGAACTCCTAAGATAGTATTAATTCCAGAGTTTTTTTGGCAAAGACAAGGTATTTTTTAAGAAGTTAAAAGCTATATGCTTTCACCCTATGGTCAGAAGACATTGTGATTTTCTTGCTTTGTTTTTAACACAGTAATGAAGTGTATAGGCAACAAGGTAGGGCAGGAGGATTACAAGATTAAGAAAAACCTGTGGGGTTCAGAAGAAGCTTCTCATTTTAGATCACCCTTTGACAGGCCCTAGAGCATACAACTGGGTAGAATACATTACTGGTCTCATTCATTTGGCTAGTTTGCTCTGTTTCTTTATTTCAGTAGGTAATTAACAAATATAAGTATGTATGTATATTGTTAGGTCTTCCAGACTTCACAGATCTAAAATGATGAAAAGAAGAATAAACAGATAGATTACTGGTTGAATAAAGCACTGAGAAACTGGTGTGTATCATTTGTGTTCGTTGTGTATATATCTATCTACGTATCCAAGCATACACTTGAAGGTGGATTACCAAAAACAATGTGTGCTAATGGTACCAATGTCAATGAGATCATCGAAGCTTCAGTGTAAGAAATTGTGTTCTGAAAAGCTGAGCTTCAGTTGTTTTCACACATTAGTTTTAAATGTAAAAATGTAAGGTCACAATATAAATGATCATAGGATATTAAAATTGGAAAAACCACAAGTTTTCCTAATTCAGCTTCTTACTTAAGAAGCCTTTGCAATTTATCCTTGGAAAAACAGCTCTTTGTTCCTTAGTTAAGTAATATGTTTGGCCCCTTCAAAAGCAGCCCTTTCATTGTAGGACATCAGTAAGTTTTCTTTCACACTGAGCCAAATCTGTGTCTTTGTAAACCCCACCCAGTAGTTTGGTACCCTATTGAAAAGTTACTCAATATTTTTTCTTCATATTTTATACAATGAACACCACTATGGCTTTCCTTAATTCTTTGCTCCAAGATAAACTTCTCTACTTCTTTTGACAATTCCTCAAATCTTCTTTATCATAAGAATAATTTTTTAAGAAAAATATTGTCATAAAATAACTGAATATAACATGTTTTGTGAGTTTACTTTGGTGAAACTAAGCTTTTCTATAAAGCAAAATAATAACAAGTTTGTAACTTGTTCAAGACACTTTCTTTATACTAATTTATGAAATTTACAAATCTTTCAAGGCTGTGCCCTATTCTTAAACTTTCCTTACTTTTTAATTGTGGATGATGTTATTCTTCTCAGAATTGTGTACTCTTAGGGCATCTTGTGTATACATTATCACAGTCTGGGGCAGCAAGCAGAACCAACATCGATGTTAAGAGGTAAAAATTTAAAATAGAAATAGTTATGTCTAAATGTCCTGAAAAAATGCTCTGAGGAGCATACTGAACGCTGAAGCAGTAACCTATTATGGTATTCTACACTGAAGAAGGTGGGGGAGATAGGAGCAGACTGTAACTAAGTTCAAGAACAAACTGCCACGCCCTGAGCATTTGGTGACCAGAAAGCCAGCTGCCATGGATCCTGGAGCTGAGAGTTTTTCCCACTGCTGCCACCACCACTGCTTTTCAAAACCATAAACTTGGAAAATGGACACTGATTCCTCCACTCCTTTCCTTGCCAGAGAGAAACTTGCCAGAGGAAGATAGCCTCTGCTATGGTTTGCTTTCCCAAACTTGCCTGAGGGCATAGAATAAATGAGACTTAACTTGCATCTGGATTCTGAGCCCCCACAGCCTCTGGGAAAAGGTAGTCTATAGCCTTCTGTGAGCAGCAGTACAGGCAATTCACTAAGAGATGGTGGGCATGGGTGATAAGCATCAACTGAGCACATCCTGAGAAGTACCTAAACATCAGGTGATGCTGAAAGAAAGAAAACAAACATCGATTGAATACTAAATGTCTTAGAGGCATTACATTGCTCACTGTTCAGATGCACATTCACTAATTCATTGAAATCCTGCTGTTAGATATTACCTTCATCTCATGGAACAGAAAACAGGCTCAAAGAGTAAGTGTTTTGTTCAGGTCTCCCCAGCGGCTAAATGCCAATCCATATTTACATCATTCCTCTATCTTCTAGTTCAAGAATATTTGTCCTCTGCTATGACTTTTCTTTTAAGAAAAAAGTTACTTGGAATATGGTAAAGCATCCCTTTCCATCACTGGGTAGTTTGGACTGTCATAAAGAGTTCTTCATTATTACTGAGTCTAAATCTCATTTGTCTGTACTCTACTTCTTGGGATCAGATTCAGTGATTCTGGTGTACCTTTTAAAGAGCAACACTGTGTGTGGGTTTGTGCTTTATCAATTTTATTGGTTCTTTTTCTTTCCTTTTTTGGATCTTGTTCCAGCCTACTTTGAGCTAGGATCACAATTAATGCTATAAATAAATTAACCCCCACCAAAGTTTCTAGCTCAAGTCCATGTTTATGAGTCAACATTTTATTATGAAGTGTGGTTGCTCTTAAGTTACCCAAGCCAGGCAAGGCAAATGTATGAGAGAATTTGGGGAGACAATGGGTTTAAAACAAACCATTGATTTCTTTTGTAAGTTCTTCAGAGAAGATGTATTGTATCTATTAGGGGTTATAGCCCATTACACTGTAAGCTTCTCCAGGAAAGGGGAAAACACACACACACACGCACACACACACACACACACACACACACAGTGATTTGTTCCCTGGAGAGAAATATAACCACCAGTGACTGGTGGAATGAGCCACGTGGATTGCAAGCTTTTTCTCCTTGCAATTACAGTGCAACAAATGCTCTAAGCTAATAAGCAGACAAATGACTGTTGCAATCTGCTTCAGCAGCCCACATTTCAGAGGGACTATTTAAAGCTCTGGGTCTTTTCTAAGCAAATTCTTTTGAACTTGAGCCCTAAGCATGAAGCTATTAACAGTTTCCTCAGATAAATAAGATCCTGATGTGATGGTAATGCCATCACCAGGATATATTTATCTTTCAATTTTCCTAAACCATTTCAGGCAATAAACCTATAGAGCAATCCCATTATTGCTTATGTGCAATAGGCTAGCGTAAGTTCTTTACATGCTTGTCACCAACAAAAAGTTACTGCTCTATTCTTTTGCACTAGAAAATGTTATTTTTCCCATACAAGGGGAAAGGAAACAATAGAGATGAAAAGAGCTCTTGAGTTTGTAGAAGAAAAGTTTTGCAAACCTATCTGTACGGTTGTTAATAATCCACTTAGATTACCCTCTATGGACCATTACAGGTATACAGGTGCATTATATATCTCAATGAAATTAAAAATAAAAGTAACTAAAATCTATGCTACTTTATATCAACAGAGACATGCTTTCATAGAGAAGCAAAAGTTCATTAGAATCCATGATTTTTTCCAAAGGAAAATGTGGGTGTCACAAGTTACATCTACATGGGTTCTTATTTTACTGAGGACTTTCATGATGCCAGAATCCTGGGAATTTTTCTCAGGTTAAATGAAAAATTAATGTTAGGGGTGCGAGAGAACATGGGTGTGTGTGTGTGTGCACATGCATGCCCATGTACGTGGATGGAGGGTCAAAGAGTGTCCAAGAATGGATCTTCAGCAGAAGGTGAAGCTGGTAAGTAACACCTCTAGGAGAAGGCAGCTCAAGGGACCCTAAACGTGATCCAATCTGCTTCAGTGAAAGAATGAATCCGGATAATAAGAAAGGACTTCCACATCCCATGAGCCTGGGAACTTTTGCACCCTGTCTCTGGTGCCTAATCTCTGAGAAGAACACTTGACATTGGCCAGATTTGCCCCCTAGGTCCTTGGATGATGCCTAAATATGCTCCATTCCATTGCTCAAGCCCACTCTTGAGGCATGGGAGGAAAGGCATCCAGGGTAATGCTGGGTTGGATCTCATATTACCTGAGAGTTTTCAATTACCATTTGAAATCCACTTTTGTTCTGTAAAACATGTCTTTGTATGTGTATTTTCTGTTATACACTTGGATTGAGCAATTGCAGCTGAGGTAAGGAAGAAGATTTTCTGGGGGGAAAAAAGGAGAGGGGTTAATCATTAGGGGTTTTCAGAAGTGAACCGCATAAACACATTTGGGCTACCTTAAGTGAAGAGAATTTTGTTTAAAAAAAGATAACGTAACTTTCTGAAAGAAAAGAAAAACTGCAGAATTGAACAAGAAAACCACCAGGATAAGTCTGAGGACCAAGTTAGGAGGATCTTCAGAGTGCCATGGAATGGATGAATCTACAGAGGGTGTTCCATCTTTATGCCACTCCATTTGAGGAGAAAGCATTTAAATGGCCTAGGTTGGGCCCCTGACCCACCATTTTTCTGGAAGGAGCCAGGGTAATTTAATTGAAAGTCTCTCCATGATACTACAGCATAGACTGATGCCCTAAGCTATACAGAGTGTATTTAACAAGGAAAAGAGGAGAACAGTTACTGGGCTGGAACAGACAACACACCATGACCATGAAAGGGATGCAAGAGATTGTTCTTGGTAAAAATAATGAAGAGGGAGAATAAAAACAATACCATAAAAATAAAAGGACAAGACAAAGCATAAAAAGGGAAGCCCAAGAAGTCAAAAAGGAATAATGGAAAAGAGATGTGAGAAGAGAATAGAAAACAGGAGATGCTGTTGAAAAGAAAAACATTTACCCAAATCCTTAATCAATGCTTGGCATCAATATTATTAATTTTGTTTTGACCGAAGAAACTGAGGCTTGGTCAGCTGGAGTAACAGGCTAATGGGCACACAGAGTAGCTGCCAGAGTTGATTCAAAACCAGCAGTCCTTCTATTGCAGAATTTTCCCTGCAATCATTCTTTTTTTCAGAAACCCTGAAAGAGATCTTCTCCAGACCCCAAAATGTTTTGATGATCAAATGGAGTTACCCATTTTTCTTAGCTATTGTACACTTACTGAAAGTCAGGCCACCCTGGTCAAAAACCAACTCAATTCAATTCTGTGTTAATGGATGAACATGGTGCTGGTGAATTCCAGAGGCAGGGAAGAACCAGGAAGAACTAGAGGGAATCAATGCAGTAGAATTATAAGACTAGGTTCTTTGGGTGGTAGCCAATAGAAACTGGTCCTGGCTAATTTCAGTCAATTTATAGCCCTGAATGGCTATACATCAGAGGTTAATTCACATGCATGCCATAGTTAAGGATATTAATTGGTGGTTTGGAATCACTAACAAAACTGGACATGCTTAATGTGCAAATGGTAGAATGCTATAAGGGGTCATTAGATAGTGGATGAAAAAATCAGAAACACTAAGGCTTCAATACTCTCCAACAAATGGGCCAAATGTACAAGGAAGCCTGGAGTGGATCCACCAGTCAAGCCTTGCAATGAGATCTTCCAGTTGAGGATCTTAGAAGATTGAAGTCTGCATGCACCAACAGAGTATTTTGTTACAATAGAACCAACATAAAGTTAACATTCAATTAAGGAAATCAAATGTCCACAATCAAGGAAGAGAGAATCATGATTTATTGTATACCGTTTATACACTTGGAAGTGTTCTATTAATTCACCATAGTGAAGTCCCCTAGAATGTTTTAAACAGTAACATTCTACCAATGTCATAGCAGTTCACCTCCTTAAAACATGATTTCTGATCAAGTACCTGGAATGGGATGAGTTCTCAATTAGAAAGAGCACTATAGAACAACCTACCATGAGTGTAAATTCAACCCTGAGGAAATGGAACTGCCTATATTTTTCCAGAGGCTGCACGCCCATAATATGATTGAATCTAGCTCTCACTATGGAGATTCAGCCCATTTCCTGCCAGTGTTGAGGGCTAACTCACATTTATTTAGAATAAAAAGGAACCCCATTTTTGTTGAGGACTTAGCGGATCAGGGAAGAGAGGTTGCTTCATGACCACTGTTGAAGCAGAGGCTAGAATCTGGATGTAACTTGAAATTTAATGCTCTTTCCATTTCTTGGCTCTTTTAGCAACATCTTTTCTCCTTAATGTACAGCCAGCTCCCTTGTTACTGCTTTCTCTGAATACAGACCAACATATGTATGTGACTGGCTTCATAGATTAACCAAACAGAACTCAGTACAGCAGATTTCTTGGTTATATTATAAGAATTCCTCTTGTCCTGTTTAGCATGTTAAGGCACTTTCTGCATTTGATCAGACTATACTAAATGCAGATTTTCTATAAGTGCCCAGGGCTTCAAATAAATCCGATTATATCTGATGGAATATAGGTAGTTCATCTAATGAAAAGCAGGCAGGGGAACTAATGGAAATCAGGAAGCCATTCTAAAAGAAATGAATTGGTTTTGTTTCCTTTGGATTTGGATTTCAGTAACTAGTGGTAGTATTGGAAAGCCACCTTGATCTCTGTAGGGCTGCTTCCTGCTGTAAAGCAATAACCAGCCCCACCATGCATGTCACCCCTCCCCCATTCACCTGCCAGGATATCTCTCAATAGCCAATGCACCTCGGAAGTGTCACTACTCCAGGGAAGTCTCACAGTCCTCTTCAAGCAGGATAGGACATCATTTCAGCCTCTCCTATTTTCATTCAAAACATTTATCTTTATCTTTTTAAAAAAGATTTTATTTATTCATTTGATAGAGAAAGGGAGAATGGGCACAAGCAAGGGGAATGGCAGAGGGAGAGGGAGAAGCAGGCTCCCCACTGAGCAAGGAGCCTGACATGGAACTTGATCTCAGGACCTGGAAATCATGACCTGAACAAAGGCAGACCCTTAACCATGTGAGCCACCCAGGCACCCCTCAAAACATTTATCTTAATTTGATTTTTATACAATGACTCTATTTGGTAATTAATGCTTCATATCTGTTTCCCTGAGTTTTGGAATGAGGGAGGGGAAAAACTGTGTTTCTCTCTCTCTTTCACAAATGACAATTCTCCATCACCTAGCCCAGTACCAGGTAAAATACTGATTATCAATAAATCTGTGGACTGAGTGAATGAATAATTGAATAAATTAATATGTATGCTTAGACATTTTTTCTTTTAGGCAATAAAAAGTTATGTCTCACAGCAAATTCACTGCACTGAATTTTTAAACTTTAAAGAGAAGCTAATTCATTTTGTTTACACCATGAAGAGGTGAGCAAAATCATTGTAGATAGACCAAGTCATGAAATTTTTAGAGAGCTGTACAATTTTTAATTCTATGTATCTATCATCAGAGCTTCCATTTGTAGATAAGGAATATTAATAAGAGTTATTTCAAAAAGGTACATTTACTCAGCCAGGTCATTCAGCATTTATTTTGTTCCCAGTGGTGTCAGGTCCAATAGTGTGTGTCAAGAATACCAAAATAAAAAGACATGTTTTCCACCCTAGAGAGCTCACAGTTTGCTCTTGCTATTGATAAGTGATCAGTAATTATGAGAGTGTTTGATGCAGATACTATAGAGGTTTACACTGCAGTTAAGGTAGGGCAGAAGAAAAATGTGTTGAGGAGCTCCCAATTCATCCAGACATGTCAGACCTTTTTAGAAACAGATGATATTTAAGAGGGTTCTTGAAATACAAAGAAGAATTGCTCAAGAAGTTGAGGAGGGAAAGGTTTCCTAGGCATGATGAAAGGTATAGAGGGCAGGGAAACTTGGAGAACCCTGAGATCTATTACTATGGTTGTTGTTGGTATGGACTACTTCCAAAGAAGTGTGTGATGTGGAGAGAGAAGAGAGAGCGAAGAGAACCAGATCTGGCAGACATCAGAGGGCCAAGATTATGATGATACTTAATAAATACACTCCTATGGGTCTGGGTCTTGCTCTGTTCTATTAGTTTTCCCCAGTATTCAGCAGAGAAGACAACATGTGGACATAAGTGCCTGCTGAGCAAAGTCGTCATAATAAAATTAGTCCTGATTACGAGTCCCATTTTTTGAGCACCTACAATATGGGCAATATACAATATAATTCTCCCAATAGCTGCAAGGTGGTTTCTAGGTATTCTGTTTTACCTAAACAGAAACTAGGACACTGATAAATTATGTAAGATTCTCAAGGTCACACAGTGAGTTAGGGGCAGAGTTAGAATCAAATCTCAGTTCTAGAATGATTCTAAAGTTCATGCTCCTTTTGCTGTTCCCCCAATGGTGATGACTCAGTGTTACACTAAAGATGGTTCTGATTACTCTCATCTAAATCTGAGTACATATTTGTTTCATTTAATCATTCTACACAGAGCTTCTTTCCAGCACAAAAGAGAAGTGCCATGTGAAAACACACAGAAATAGTTGCTTTGTTGAGGATTAAGTTACAAGATCACCTGATTTTTTTTTAATTTATTTTTTCAGTGTTCCAAGATTCATTGTTTATGCACCACACCCAGTGCTCAATGCAATACATGGCCTCCTTAATACCCACCACCAGGCTCACACGTCCTCCAACCCCCCTCCCCTCCAAAGCCCTCAGTTTGTTTCTCAGAGCCCACAGTCTCTCATGGTTTGTCTCCCCCCTCCAAACTCCCCCATTTCACTTCTCTCCAACTCCCAATGTCCTCCATGTTATTCCTTATGCTCCACAGGTAAGTGAAACCATATGATAATTGACTCTCTCTGCTTGACTTATTTCACTCAGCATAATCTTTTCCAGTCCCATTCATGTTGATACAAAAGTTGGGTATTCATCCTTTCTGATGGAAGCATAATACTCCATTGTATATATGGACCATATCTTTCTTATCCATTCGTTCATTGAAGGGCATCTTAGCTCTTTCCACAGTTTGGCGATCATGGCCATTGTTGCTATGAACATTGGGGTACAGATGGCCCTTCTTTGCACTACATCTGTATCTTTGGGGTAAATACCCAGTAGTGCAATTGCAGGATCATAGGGTAGGTGTATTTTTAATTTCTTAAGGAATCTCCACACAGTTTTCCAAAGTGGCTGCACCAACTTGCATTCTCACCAATAGTGTAAGAGGTTTTCCCTTTCTCCATGTCTTTAACAAGATTACCTGATTTAAAAAAAAAAAAAAAAAAAAGATGTTCAGATTTTTCTCTTTCCAAACTGGGACCAAACAATATAAATAATTCATGGAAGATGTAGGGTACAACTAACCTAATATCTTCCAAGTTGACCCTCTCTCTTTCTAAACTGGTTCCCTTTCTCATGTTAATCTTATTTGCCACATATAGCAAAGGCCAAGGATAAAACTTACAGTATTTAGAGCTAAGGAAAGACTCGATGTCTTCTACGAAAAAAGGCTTGCTGACAGGGCAAACAAATCCATTGAACTTTACTTAGATTGCTTCATTGTCACTTTTGATCTTATTTTCATTTATGACTCTGAGTGCAAGCTCAGCAAACTGATGCAAAATACAATGTACTAACATATTTATTCAATCTTTGAGAGCAAGAATTTATCAGAGTGGGTAAAGTTTGCTAAACTTCAGGCTCCAGAAATATTCAACCAGTAATTCTTGTTTTGTTTTCTTTATGTGATCTTATTTTCTCATTTATGCTTTTAAACTCTGAATTCCATAGACCTCAATGGGGGTTAGGCCCAGCAAACCTGAGCAGTTTTCTCATGTTGCTTATTCATTAACATACTGAAAGCATATCACGGTTGTCCTCCACTCCAGAACTGACAGCTTAATGCACAAAGACAGTACCAAACATGGACTTGTGGCTATTTCAGAATTGGGAGCACCAAATCAAATCAGCTAGGCAAATATTTGCAACTGATTGGTGACACGTATGAAACAATGATGAGGGCAAAAAGCAGAAAAAGTCAAGCCTCTTTTCCTCAAAGGGTTTTCAGATAGAACTAGCCTTCTTGAGACAGTATTCATTCAACAAAAGCTTACTGTGTGAAACATGGTATGAAACTCTTTGCCTTGAGTTAGTATAGACATTTCTTTGAGTTTGGCCAGAGGCTAAACCATAATTTTGCTTCATATTAGGTGGGTGATTTAGGCAACTTTCCTAACCTCCCTGGATATCTTTTGTCATAGTTGGGAGATTTTAATTGTCCATACTTCATGAACTGACTTCATAAGCTAAAGCTTCTAAAGTACTGATCACACACAATAAGAATTTCACAACTCAGTTCTTGTGCCTGTTGCAATTTAGCCTCTGATTAAGATTGTGATGCATCATTGGCTAAAGGGTCAAAAGACGTATCCTGTTAGCCCTCTTCTGTACTCAAAAACTATGACCTTAAAAATTCATATAGTGATCATCTTGACTCATTCAGAACCCAAATTCTTATATGACCAGTTAGTGAGTTTGGGGGACTGAAACCACATTCTGCTTCCTCCAATGTATCTGTTGGCATATGTTGATTTGCATGTAAGCTGAAAAGTCTCACGAGGATGGGGATATGGAATAATGACTTGAACTATATTCAACTTTGGTGACTCAAACATTTATAAATATGTCTGATAATGTCAAAATCATGGCTAAAAGGGCAAGGAAGCCAGATCATAAAAGAAAGGTAGCCCAATAGATTTTTATCAAGTAATTAACAGGGCTTGTGGATTGTAGAAGAGCAAAGTGGTGGTGTAATACAGGGACCAGTGAAATAGTTAGCACATGAATATGGATTGACCCAGCTATTCTAGTGGTGTTTGCAAGTAGTCACAAAACCAGGTGTAATAGTTAATTTTATGTGTCAACTTGGCTGGGCCATCAGGTGCCCAGATGAAATATTATTTCTAAGTGTGTCCGTGAGGATGCTTCCAAATGAGTTCAGCACTTGAATTGGGAGACTTAGTAGATTGGCTTCCCCAATGTGGACAGGCACCTTCAAATTATGAGGGTCTGAATAAAACAGAAGATTAAGGAAGGGGGAATTTGCACATCCCTTTTTTCTGCATCCTGTTTGAGCTGAACATCTCCTCTCATCTTCTTCCACCCTCAGAGTGGGATTTATACCCTTGGTTTCACTGGTTCTCACCCCTTTGCACCTGGACTCCAAGTTTGACTTGCCTCAGTCTCCAGCCTGCAGATGGTAAATTGTTGGACTCCTCAGCCCCCATAATCATGTGAGCCAATTCCTCATAATAAACAAATATATGTATGTGTGTGTTGGTTCTGTTTTTCTGGAGACCCCTGACTAATACACAGCATATGCCAATAAATGCAGTAACACTTGGGTAGCACACATACAATGAATGTAACAGAAGGTGGGAACTTGTCCCTCCCCACTTTGCAAGATGGCTAAGTGGTCAGTGGGAGGCATAGAGGCTAGGGCAACAACAGTCTTTCCTGGCTTGGGTGAGATTCTCTGTAGACCAGCTGATGCTTTCCCCAGCAAAGTAGTCTTCACAGGGCAGAGGATGGCAGAGGACCTACATCAAGGATCTGAGAAGTGAAGGCAATGCTGTGCCCCAGAAGCCAGCAGAGGGTAGCAGCCCACACTTCATATTTTGATGCTGGAACCAAATGCATCTCATTGGAAAAAAAGGGCCACCATTGTACCATTCTGGAACACAAACTAATTAACCAACCAGTATTTAGCATCTATGATTTATTGAGCATGTGCTATGTGACAAATACCATGTCAGATCCTCTATATAAAGCATTGCTAATTCTCACAACTAACAATACAGATAAAGAAACCAAAACTTAGGGAGAAGACATAATTCCATATCTATCGTCAGAATCTAAGACTAATAGTGATCCAGCCATGTCCCAAGCTCTCACCCTTTCCACTATGATATAACAGCTGGCAGAATATGATAAAGTGTTGCTTTGGAAAACAACTCAGGCATCACAGACATTTCCTGGCCACCATAGTTACCCCATGATCCAATTCTATGGTCCAATTCCATGATCCAGAGGAATTCCTGCCACATGCTTAGAAGGAAGCAATACCATTTGAGTCCATAAGACCATCTGATGTTGGAGAGTCTGTTTGCCTTGGCCTGTAACACTGGCAATGAAACAGTGGTCTGAATAAATAAATGACTGATACAGCTTGTTTGAATAGGACGGAGGATGTGACTTATAGGCCAGAATCCTCACTAAATCAACCAACCACACAGCAAGCCCTTCATGTTAATCATGACTAAATGGGAGTCCTGTTCATCTAATACAGATTTAGAGATATATGAATTAGAAGCAGGCTGGTTGCATTCAAAAATAATTAATGAATGAGAAAATGGGCTATTTTTCTCCATCTAGTAGAGCACCCCTGTCACTTCCCTAGATGGTATAGTGATTATAAACATCCCAGAAAAAAAAATCCTTGGACTCCTAGTTTGGAGAAATCAAGAAGGCTAAGAAGTGGTAAAGCTGGAACCAGAATTCCAAACCCTGTCCTTATTTCACTACACTGCTACATAGTAGCAGATAGTAATATAATGAAAATAAAGAGAAGATGAGAAGGAAGAGAAGGAGAAGGGGAAGAAAGACAGGAAGGAATAAAAGGAAGGAGGGAGGGGAAAGAAGCTACTTATGATAAATATTTTCTGAGCCCTTACACACACCCTGGGCTAAGCCCTTTGTACATATGGTCCCATTTTATCCTCACAGGACTGCTGAAAGTAATCATTTTAATTCCCATTCAGTGGATAAGGATCTTGATTCTGGGAGGTTATGTGATTTCTCCAAAGTCACTCAGCAAGTAAGTGGAAGAGCCAGGATTTGAAACCAGGATATACTGAACTCTGGATTTGAACACTAAACTCATCAAAGCATTACTCTGAAAGATCATAGCCACTGCAGTGCATTGTGGCACAATCTAGTGGGAAAGGCTGTCACTGCATTACATTCCAAAAATGTGTCCCTGGAAAATATTTTTAGCTTCTCAGGACAGATTTTTCACCAACAAAATGGGAATAAAGTACATGGGGTTTGTTGTGCATTTCTGTATCACATGGGTTTGTTGGTAACAACACTTATGTTACATGAGTGTAAGGCTACTTCATTATTATTATATTGATAGTAGTAGTGTTACCCTTATTCTTATTTCTACAGGTCTCCTGCTGAATCAAGCAGGAGTTCTGCAGCAGTGTAAAAATATGCCTCTTACCTTCCTCTTCTCAGGGAACTAGAACACTACTGTCACTTAGCATGTCACAGTTAGGTAGCTGAGCAATGTGGTGCTGCCACAAGATATGCTTACATGCTGCTCACACTCTGAGGAGGCTCATGGGCTGACACTGAGCGGTCTTTCCCATCCTGAATCACATAACGCTGTATTTATTCTTTTTTTTTTTAATTTTGTTTTATTTTATTTTTTTCAGTGTTCCAAAATTCATTGTTTATGCACCACACCCAGTGCTCAATGCAATACATGCCCTCCATAATACCCACCACCAGACTCACCCAACCTCCCACCCACCCTCCCCTCCAAAACCCTCAGTTTGTTTCTCAGAGCCCACAGTCTCTCATGGTTTGTCTCCCCCTCCAAATTCCCCCAACTCACTTTTCCTCTCCATCTCCCAATGTCCTCCATGTTATTCCTTATGATCCACAAGTCAGTGAAACATATGATAATTGACTCTCTCTGCTTGACTCATTTCACTCAGCATAATCTTTTCCAGTCCCATTCATGTTGATACAAAAGTTGCGTATTCATCCTTTCTGATGGAGGCATAATACTCCATTGTATACATGGACCATATCTTCTTTATCCATTCATCCATTGAAAGGCGTCTTGGCTCTTTCCACAGTTTGGCAATTGTGGCCATTGCCGCTATGAACATTGGGGTACAGATGATCCTTTTTTCACTACATATATATATCTTTGGGGCAAATACCCAGTAGTGCAATTGCAGGATCATAGGGTAAGTCTATTTTTAATTTCTTAAGGAATCTCCACACTGCTTTCCAAAGTGTCTTCACCAACTTACGTTCCCACCAATAGTGTAAGAGGGTTCCCCTTTCCCCACAT
The DNA here is from genome assembly GCA_004024625.1 of Mellivora capensis. NCBI lineage: Eukaryota > Metazoa > Chordata > Mammalia > Carnivora > Mustelidae > Mellivora > Mellivora capensis. Next base: position 123,727 of record PISX010003123.1, on the reverse strand, counting down.
CCTCTCCAACACTTGTTGTTTACTGTCTTGTTAATTTCTGAAAATGATTTTCAGTGTAGCCTGACCAATTATAAGTTCCTACTGAATATATTAATGTTTTCCCCTTACCCTTGCCTCCTATCCCTGCCCCAAAGGAATAGCAGAAAGGGGACCAGAGGGAGAGATGGGAGTGGGATGTGAGATGGAAGGAAGGTTTTAGCTCATCCATGTCATTAACTAACTAAAGGAACTATAATTACCCAGCATGCAGGGACTGTGAAAGTCACCTCTTTATATTTAGTGTCCAGTACAAAAGTGAGGGGGGGGGAGTCTTTAATAAATGCTTGATGAGCCCATGAATCAAAATAAGAGTAGTTAACTCTTTGGGAGGATGTTCAATAAGCAAGGTAACACGCTAAGCATTTTACATTCTGTTTCTTATTTAACCCCTTCCATGGTTATTTTTGCCATTTTAGGGATCAGAAAAGGACATTTAAAGGTTGGAAAACTCAGTCAAGTTCCTATGTTGGACTATGATTTAAATCAAGGTCAAGTGACTCCACTTTGGGTTTAACCACTGTGCTATTCATCTCCCTAGTCAAACCCTACAACTTTACAGAGGAAAAAGAGACTGAAAATGTGCCATAGCTTACATGAGGAACTCCATGGCTTCAAATCATGCTGACATGTAGGCATGTCCTGGATTTGCAGAAGTATATGCCATGAGGAGAAGGAAGAAAAGCACACTTCCATAGGGAAATAGATAAGAAAACTTTTTCTTGGAATGAATGGGTGCATTGCTGAATTTCTGAAGTTATCAGAGACTTTGGCAAATGGAAAGGAAAATCTGCAATGAGCCTTGGGGGAGAAGAAAGCAGATCCTAGAAGTTTCAAAGATGATTCATGACATGTACAACCCAAAAGGGATGTCAGAAGCGCCCACAGAGATTTGGTTGTGGTAACACTGATTCCAAGACCACTGGGCTGACTCTGAGACAGACATTTTTGCAGCAATTCAAGGCTATGGATGAGTGGTATAGTGAAAGCTTTATGAGCAGGATCATATATGATGTATTCAGGAGAGGGAAAGCCAAGAACAGCAAGTTGTACTTGGTTATAATTCCACTCTATGGTCCAGAGAGAATGACTGTTTCCATATTATTTGGAAATAAAATGGTTGCTAGAGACAATATAGCCAGGTAAATGTTGTAAGATTCCTTCTCATGCAGGACAAACTAGAGGTATAGACAAGAGGACTTAAATATGATATACAGATATGGTGTGGTGGTGAGAAGAAGACAAAAGAATGACTAAATTATCCAATTTCCCACTTTTAACCCATAATATGATTTCTCTGGGGCTCACTTCAAACTTCTGAATTCCTCCATGAAGATTTTTTTTTCCTGATCCAATCAACTGACAGTGACACCTGGCTCTTCTGACCCAGTCATAGAACCTGTACTCAGACCCTACAGTCACATTATATCTTGCATTAAATTTGGGCACAGATATGGCTCTCTTTCCTCTTTCCCCACCAATAAGTGGTGATGCTTTAAAGTTGGGAGCTATGTCTTTCATATCTTGTTATTCCTAGTTATACACGAATAGAATCATGGTGTTGCTAAATAAGCATACAATCTAGATTCACACAGAGGAGTTCCCAAATGTTGTTTTGCATATGTTTGCATCATTCTGAGACAGTAAGAAAGAGGACTAGCACTCATAGATTCCTTACTCTATGACTATGTCTATGCCCAATATCACCTTCTGGAAAACCAGGAGCTCAAGCCACTGAGTCTAGTCCAGATGTGATTTTCCTGACCCCAAGGATGGCCAGGGGATTGAAAGGATGTCATCTTCTTATTGGACCTGTTGTTTGAAAATGATAGAATCATCATAGAAGCAGCATGTTAGGGAAAAGCTCATCAGAATTCAGGAAGATTAGAAAAGCTAATCAAAATTCAAAGGACTTAGGTCAGAGAGAAGAGGATATTAGCTAAAGCAAGAAGAAGGGCAGGAGAGAGCCTGGAACAATGCCTTAAACTGGAGAGTTATATTGCAAAGATTTTGAGTAATAGCAGAAATGAGTTCTCCACTCTGGGTGCATCACATTTGTGTTCTCATTTATGGGGGAACTTCAGCCTCCTCATCTGCAAAATAGAATGAGGGAAAATACCTGCCTCAAAGGATTGCTGTGGAAATTGAGAGAGATAATGTAAGTGATAGGACCGAGTACATACTGTGAATCTCTTCCTTTTGCCTACCATCTATTAAACTGTTTATGCTCAAAACGTGTTCATTGAATATATGAATAAATGCATAAAGTAGCTCACAAATCCTAACCATGGTCTGAGGCACTGCACCATCTCCTGACTTTTGCCTTAAAATTTCTTGTCCCAGATTCTCTGTCAGGGAATTGATGCATTTCTTAATTGCCTATCAGGAACAGAAAGGTTAATTTATTTTTGTTCCTGCATGCTCTGGTGACTGAGACTTAAGAGAAGGTAGCAAATTGAATCTAGAGAGAGCAAGGCTTGGAGGTTTATGACACTCTGTTTAGCTACAATGAGTATTTCTTTGGCAGGAATTATCTGACAGACCACTGGTAAATACGGGAATGATGTCAATAAAGTATAAAAGTTGTGTTGGCCAGGACACAATTTTTCAGTATGTGGATATTTCAAAGCAACCAAGGGAAACTTATCTCATAATTACAGGGAAAGATCTGAAGTCAAAATTGAAAATCTAGGAAGGGGACTTTATTTAGTGCATGAGGTGGCTAATTTAATGGCTCCCAGAACTGCAAGCTTTCCACGGTGTTGACACAACAGGAGAGTACATGTGTGCAGATAAGGAATTAGGAAGACATTTCCTCCTAAACTGAAACAATGCATGAGTGAAAAAAGCTACATCTTGTATCAGACATTTAATTTTGATCATTGTATTCTCTGTTCGAAGCAAGTGAATTGCAAAGACCTGCATCCCTGAGGAGGAGTGGATTTTTAAGCCCCATGTTTAAGGCTACAAAGATTGGCAATAATTCAAGATTCAAATTTTTTTTAATATTTTAAGCTAAATGAAAATGAAAACACAACCTACCAAAATCTGTGGAATGCAGAAAAATTTACTATAGTTTTTATGTTTCATTTTTCTGTTTTTAATTAGGGTAGTTATTGTTTTTTTTAGTGTCCAGTCCCACAGATTTTTGAGTGGTCTTCCTCTAGGCTGATTTTTCTTGTAAATTCTGTGATTTTTCATGAGTAATTTCACAGAGAATGAGATTTCTCGGGAATACATATGGAGTGTTATGAAAAAAAAATGTTGTAAGTACTATAAGGTAAACATCAGAGGATCTGGGAGCTGGTGTCCTCTGTGGGGTTTTACATGATTGGGATTCCTTCTGAGGACTTCCTCAATTAGTGATTGGGAATACAGGTTGAGGAGCAAATCAAAGGGAAACAGAACATGATATTGGTCACGGGGCCAGGAAGAGCTGTGGGGCTGGAAATCTGTGCAGAAGCAGGGATGAAGATAATGTGAGTGGAGAACACCAAAAGACAAATTGATGAAAAAAGAGACTCAGCCTGGACTGAACCATCTCCCTAAAATTCATATGTTGAAACCCCAAACATCCATGTGACTGTTTAGAGATAAGACCTTTTGAGCAGGTCATTAACATAAAATGAGGTCAAGAGGATGAGTCCCTAATCTGATAGTCTAGCATCCTTAGAAGAGGAAGAAGAGACATCAGAATTCTCATTCTGTCTCTGCACACACACAGAAGAAAAGTCATGTGAAGACAAAGCAAAAAGGTCACTGTCTACAAGCCAGGAAGCCAGGTGACATGGATGCAATACTGAATTCAATATAATTACCCTCACTTTTTAAAAGTTGTGTTATACCACTTTGATTTTACAGGAGAACTACATTAGTACCTGTTTTCATGAACAGCAAGAAATATGAAAAGTATTTTTGCTTTTAAAAAGGGAGGAGGGTGGTAAATATAGTGTACCTTCAGTGTTGGTTTTGCAGCAAGCTGTCACAGTGGGGAGCAGCACTGCTGGGCTCCTTCCCCAGGGAACACATTCAGCATCTCAACATCCACTCCAAAGCTTTGAACCAGGTGTATGAGCACTTCTACTTCATCTCAGTTTTTGGCGGGCATCCACTACCAAGCTATGTCCTATGGTATCAAAAAAGCCTAAGAAAGGTGATTTTGGGGATCTGGGAGTGCTCAAAATTTTCCTATTAATTAATGATAATTGTTTATTCACTTCATATCATTTCAGTTTAGGAAAAAATTCGTAGGGATGTTCTATTTCCAGTAGCAGGGGAGAGCTGTGCACCTAATATGGGCTATCCATGTAGAAGGGGTGGGAGACTAGGCAGGGTCCCAGAGAAGGGACAAAATGAATCCAATGTGGCCTCTGCATTTCTGCATTCCAAGAGCTCCTAAGTCATGGAATATTGTGGAAACATGACATAATGAGCCCAGAAATGAGAAGATAGAATCAGTAAGTCCCATCTGAAAGCCACTGACAAAGTGCTACAGGGTTGATTTCAAAGAAGAAAGAAAGCCTTTCCAATAACCATTAATAAAGGATCTGTAGGGAAAATTGCATTCAAGAGTTCCATGCATTCTGTATGAAGCCAATAAAACTGGAAGCCAATTTTTCATATATGTGCCTAAACTATATGATTTGTGTATGTATCTTTTTAACTCACTTTTATAACTTACATATCATAAAATATAATGAAAGTACACATGGATGAATTTTTACATAAGTAGATTCTCACATAACCACCAAACAGATTAGATATAGAACATTTACTTTTGGTTTCTCTTGTCTTTCTCTGCTCTTTTCCTGGTGCTCTCTTTCTTGGAAGGTGTAGATAATAGATTAGGTGTGGATAATAGATAATAGATTAGTGTGGGATTTTTAACTGTTTTTTTTTTTTCTTTTGGTCATAAAAAACACTAAACATTCAATTCCAGACAACCAAAAATCCTACTTTCTTACCAAAAAACCCTAAAGGGCATGTCTTCTGCTCCCTACCTTTCCTGTTTTTCTTTCCTCTTGTTAATGCTTTTTAAAACAAATGAGTTTTTTATTAAATAAGGTTTTTAAAGTGTGAAAAACAATTTACAGGATGTTAGAAACCACCTTCATAGTCTGCCCCAAATGCTATGATCTCAAACATCATGGTCTTTAATATATTCTACATTTTATGGAAATATGGATTTCTTTTCATGTTGAGGCTATTATGAATAAAATTATGTACAAGAATTCTTTGGCAGAAATGAATGTGTATTTTTGTGTAAATAACCACTTGAGATAGAAATGATATAGATACAGATACAGATAGATTTCTCACCAAAGAGTTGAATTGCTGGGCCATGGGGCATATGCATGTTTACATTTTATAGATATTGGTCAGTATAATATCAAAGTGGTTATAGAATTTATAATCTCACTCTTACTGTCCCAATATTCCAGTTTCTCCATATATTTGACATCACCTGATATTATCAGTATAATTTTTGATGTTCTGGAGGTGGCTTTAAAAATGTTTTATAGGGCGCCTGGGTGGCTCAGTGGATTAAAGCCTCTGCTTTAGGCTCAGGTCATGATCCCAGAGTCCTGGGATCGAGCCTCACATCGGGCTCTCTGCTCCGCTGGGAGCCTGCTTCCTCCTCTCTCTCTCTGCCTGCCTCTCTGCCTACTTATGATCTTTGTCTGTCAAATAAATAAATAAAATCTTTTAAAAAATGTTTCATAATAAGAACAAAGAACAGGCAACAAATATAAAACAGTAAGAAATATAGTTTATCAATAATCACTCTGAACATCAGGGCTCCAAATGCACCAATTAAAAGACAGGGATTATCAGAGTGGATCAAAAAGCAGACTCGACTACATGTTCTCTACACTTTAAATATACATATAGGTGAAAAGTAAATCAATGGAGAAAAATATATCATGCTAGTAGTAATCAAAAGAAAGCAAAAGTAGCAATATCAATTTCAGAAAGACTAGACCTCGAAACAAGGAGAGTTGACAGGAATTTTTAAAAAGGCATTGCATTATGATAAAAAGGTAAAATCTTCACAAAAACAACAATTCTTAATAGGTAGTAACAAACAACAAAGAGTCAAACTATTTGAGGCAAAACCTGATAGACCTGCAAGGAAAAATAAATGAACCCAGTATCATAGTTGGAGACTCCAACATCCTTCTCTCAGAAATGGATATATTCAGGAGGCAGAAAATCAGTTAAGGAGTTAGTTGAACTCAGCACCATCCATCAACTTGATATAACTGACATCAATAGACTATTTTATACAATAACATATTGTTCTGAAGCTCATATGGAACATTCATCAACATAGATCAAATATGAGCCATAAAACATACCTTAACAAATTTAAAAGAGTAGAAATCATACAACTTCCACTCTCAGACCATAATGAAATTAACTAGAAGTCAGCAACATAAAGATAAATGTAAAATCCCAAAATACATGGAGAGTAAACAATGTACTTCTAAATAAAACATGGATCAAAGAAGAAATCTCAAGAGAAATTTTAAAATATTTTTAAATAAGTGAAAATGAAAACACAACTTACCAAAATATGTAAGATGCAGCAAATATAGTTCTTAGAGGGAAACTGATAGCATTGAAAGCATGTATCAGAAAAGAAGAAAGATCTAAATCAATAATCTAAGTTTCCACCTTAGGAAACTAGAAAAAAGAATAAATTAAATCCAGAGGAAGAAGAACAAGGAGGAGGAGGAGAATATGAGGATGAAGGAGGTAGTGGAAGAGGAAGAAGGGGAGAAGGTGTAGGGGGAGGAGGAGGATAGGAGTTAGAATTAATAAGAAGAATTACAGCAGAAATCAGTGAAATAGAAAAGAGAAAAATCAACAAAACCAAAAGCTGTTTGAAAAATCAATAAAATCCACAAGCCTCTAACAAGGCTAAGAAAAAAACACAAATTAGTAATTTCAGAAATGAAAGGAGATATTACTATAAATTACATGCATGCTAAGAGAATTATCAAGGAATACTATGAAAATTTAATATCCACAAATTTGATAATCCACATGAAATGGTCCGATTGCTTGAAAGATACAATCTAAAACAAAGAGAAATAGACAATCTAAATAGGTCTGTATCTATTAGAAAAAATTAAACAAAATTAATAACGTTCCCAAACTGAAAACGCCGGTTTAGATAGGTTCACAGCTGAATGCCACCAAAAATCTAAGGAAGAAATTATACAAGTTTTCTACATTCTCTTTCAGAATATAGAAGCAGAGGGAATACTTTTAAATTCTTTATTGAAGGCCAGTATTGCACTAATACCAAAACCAGACAATGACATTACATGAAAAAAAAAAAAAGAAAAGAAAATTATAAACCAAAACTACAGACTGATATTTCTCATGAGCATATATACAAAAATCCTCAAAAATATTAGCAAATTAAATTCAACAATATAAAAAGAATTATACATCATGACCAAGTAAAATTTATCTCAGATATGCAAATGTGGCTCACTATTCAAAAGTCAATTAGTGCAACTCATTACATCAACAGTTTTAAAAAGAAAAAAATTGCATAATCATATCAACAGATGCAGAAAAAGCAAATGACAAAATCCAACACATATTTTGTGATAAAAACTCTCAATAAACTAAGAATTTAGAGGAAAACTTCATCAACCTGAAAATAAATAACTGCAAAATACCCTGCAATTAACACCAGACTTAATGATGAGAAACTAGAAGCTTTGATCAGAAAGAAGGCAAGGATGTCCATTCTGACCACTGCTTGTCAACATCATACTGAAGTCCTAGCTAGTGCAATAAGAGAAGAAATAAAAGGTATATAGATCAGGAAGGAAGAAATAAAACTGAATCTTTGTTGACAGATGACATGATTTTCTATGTAGAAAATCTAAAAGAATCAACCAAAAAACCCTTAGAATTAATAAACAATTATAGCAAGATTGCAGGATACATGGTTAAAGTACAAAAGTCAATCACTTTCATATAAACCTGCGAGGAACAATTTGAATTTGAAATTAATACGAGTATTATTTACATTAGCGCCCCCAAGATGAAATATTTAAGTTTAAACAAAATATATACAAGATCTACATGAGGGAAACTATGAAACACTGAAGAATGAAATCAAAGAAAATCTAAATAAATGGAGAGACAATCCATGTTTATGAATAGGAAGATTCAATATTGTCAAGGTGTCATTTCTTCCCAGCTGGAACCACAAATTCAATGCAATTCCAATCAAAATCCTAGCAGGTTGTTTTGTGGATATCTACAAACTGATTTTAAGATTTATATGGAAAGGTGGACAACACAGGATAACCAATACAATATTGAATGAGAAGAAGAAAGTTGGAGAACTGACTACTTGACTTTAAGAACTACTTTAAAGCTGTAGTGATCAAGACAGTGTGGTACTGGCAAAAGAGTAGAAAAGTAGATCAATGAAACAGAACAGAGAACCCAAAGATAGTTCCACATAAATATAGTCAACTGATCTTTGATAAACCAAAACAACACAATGGAGTAAAATAATCTTTTCAACAAATGATGTTGGAACAATTGGACATACACATATAAAAAAAAATCCTTACACCCTTCACAATGAAAAAAATAAATGGAAAATGCTAAATGATAAATCTCCCAGAAAATAACATAGGAGAAAATCTAGATGACATTAGGTTTGGCAATGACTTTTTAACTAAAATACCAAAGGCACAATCGATGAAAGAAATAATTGATGAGCTACACTCCATTAAAATTAAAAATGTCTGCTCTGCAAAAGACAATATCAAGAAAATGAGAAGACATCCTACAAACCAGGAGAAAATATTTGCAAAAGATACATCTGGTAAGGACTATTATCCCAAATATACAAAGAACTCTTAAAAATCAATTAAAAAAAAAAAACAACACCTGATTAATAAGTAGAACAAAGACCTTAAAGCCACCTGGGTGGTTCTGTTGGTTAAGTGTCTGACTCTTGACTTTTGGCTTAGGCATGATCTCCAGGTTGTGAGGTCCAGCCCCTCTTCAGTCTCTGCGCTGAGTGTGGAGCCTGCTTGGGATTCTTTCTCTCCTCTCCCTCTGCTCTCCTGCCCCCCCAACCCTGTGTCTCTCAAAACACACACACACACACACACACACACACACACACACACACAGAGCAAATGAACACATGAAGAAGTGCTCCATATACTATGTCATCAGGGAAATGCGAAGTAAACCAACAATGAGATACAACCACAAACTTATTAGGACCAAAACCTGGAACACTGATAATACTGAATGCTAGCTAGCAAGGGTATTGAGCAACAGGGCCTCTCATCCATGCTGGTGGGATACAAAATGGTCCTGCCACTTTGGAAGATGTTTTGACAGTTTCTTACAAAACCCAACATACACTTACCATACAATACAGCAATAACATTTCTTGGTATTTAACTAAATGAGTTGAATGAAAGGGTTTTTAAGGCAGTTGAAAATACTTTGCATGATACTATAATGATGGATACATATCATTATATATTTGTCCAAACCCATAGAATGTACCACCCTAAGAGCACACCTTATATAAACTCTGCACATTGGGTGATATTGATGTGTCTGTGTGGATTCATAAATTGTAACAAATGTACCACTTTGGTGGGAGATGTTCATAACGAGGGAGCTATGCATGTGTGGCAGCAGAACATAGATGGGAACTCTCTGGACCTTCCTCTCAACTTTGCTGTGAGCCTAAAATTACTTTAAAAAGTGAAAGAAAGAGGGCTAGCCGGCACCTCCCAAGGGACAGTGGTGGATTCCATGTGGAAGCTGCCTTTCTGCCCCAACCTTCATGGTACCCATCCTGCCCCTCCTTCCTAGAGCCACAGCTGAGGTGGCAGCTGCCATGGCAGCAACAGCAGTGGCAGCCCACTAGGGGTTGGTGAATGGCCTGCATAACAGGCAGGGACCCAAACCCTATGCAGTTATTTGCATGGCGCAGGTGCCCCTGCTCCTCCAGTGGGGCATGGTTTCCCATGGTGGGATGTTCTCCTGAAGGAGCCACAGAGTTGTGAAGAAGTCCAGCTAGAAGGTGCTGGACCCCAAGAAGGATATTCTGACATGCCTGAAGCACCTACGGGCACTGCTGGTGGTGACTTGCAATTGCTCAGAATCATTCCAGGGCGCACCCTTCCTGGATTGTAGTTGATATATTCAGCTACACATCCCCTTGACCACCTCTCACCAAAATGACTAGGGGGAGAAACACCCAACAGAGGAAAAATTCAGAGACTCTGCCCTCTCCATCAGAACTATTGGATATGGACATAAACAACATGTCAGAAAGGGAATCCAGGGTAACAATTATCCAGGCAATGGCTAGGTTGGAGAAAATCATTAGTGACAATATAGAATCTCTAAGGGCAGAAGTGAAAGCTGCCTGGGAAGAAGTTAAAAATGCAATCAATGAGATCCAATCTAATCTAAATACTCTAACAGCTAGGGTAAATGAGGCAGAAGATAGAATTAGTGATCTAGAGGACAAACTAATAGAGAAAAAGGATCAGAAGGAGGCATGGAAGAAACAGCTTAGAAACCATGAAAACAGAATTAGGGAAATAAAGGGTGCCATGAAATGTGCCAACATCAGAATTATTGGGATTTCTGAGGGGGAGGAGAAAGAAAGAAGACTAGAAGATATAGTGGAAAAAATTCTTGATGAAATAGAAAGACCACCTCCCAAGATTAAAGAATCTAGAAAGAACTTGAGACACGTGATTGTGAGATGGATGAATCATAATTTTAGACAAGAGCTCCTGAGGGCAGCTGGGGGAAGAGATTCCATGTACAGAGGAAGATCCATCAGAATAATGTCAGACCTGTCCACAGAAACCTGGCAAGCCAGAAAGGGCTGGCAAGACATATTCAGAGCACTAAATGAGAGGAACATGCAGCCAAGAATACTTTATCCAGCAAGGTTGACATTTAAAATGGGTGGTAAGATAAAGAACTTCCAAGACCAGCAAAGTTTAAAAGACTATGTGACCACCAAGCCGACACTACAAGAAATATTAGGGGGGGGGTTCTGTAAAAGAAGAAAGAACCCAAGAGTGACACAGAACAGAAATTTACAGAGGCAATCTCTAGAAACAAAGATTTCACAGGCAACATGATGTCAATAAAAACATATCTCTCAATAATCACTCTAAACATGAACAGCCTAAATGCTCCTATAAAATGACACAGGGTTGCAGATTGGATAAAACGACAGGACCTGTCCATATGCTGTCTACAAGAAACCCATTTGGAACCTAAAGATACATCCAGACTGAAAGTGAAGGGATGGAGAAGCATCTTTCATGCCAATAGGCCTCAAAAGAAAGCTGGGCTAGCTATTCTCATATCAAATTAATTAGATTTTAAGCTAAAGACTGTAGTTAGAGATAAAGAAGGACACTACATCATTCTTAAGGGGTCTATCCATCAAGAAAATCTAAAAATCGTAAATATTTATGTCCCCAATATGGGAGCAGCCAACTATATAAAACAACCGTTAATCAAGATAAAGAGTCAGGGCGCCTGGGTGGCTCATGGGTTAAAGCCTCTGCCTTCAGCTCAGGTCATGATCCCAGTGTGCTGGGATCAAGCCCCACATCGAGCTCTCTGCTCCACACTGAGTCTTCTTCTTCCTCTCTCTCTGCCTGCCTCTTTGCCTACTTGTGATCTATCTGTCAAATAAATAAATAAAATCTTTAAAAAAAATAAAAGATAAAGAGTCATATTGATATGAATACATTAATAGTAGGGGATCTTAATACTCCACTCTCAGTAATAGACAGATCACCCAAACAGGAAATGAACGAAGAAACAAGAGCATTGAATGACACATTGGACAAGATGGACCTCATATATAGAAAATTCCCCCTAAAACAACAGAATATCCATCCTTCTGGAGCACACATGGAACTTTCTCCAGAATAGACCACATACTAGGTCACAGATCACGGTTCAACCAATACCAAAAGATTGAGATTATTCCCTGCATATTCTCAGACCATAATGCTTTGAAGCTGGAACTCAACCACAAGAAAAAGTATGGAAGGAATTCAAACACTTGGAAGCTAAAGACCACCCTGCTTAAGAATGTTTGGATCAACCAGGAAATCAAAGAACTTACATAATTCATGGAAACCAATGAGAATGAAGACACATCAGTACAAAACCTATGGGATACAGCAAAGGCAGTCCGAAGGGGGAAATACATAGCCATCCAAGCTTCCCTGAAAAAAAAACTGAAAAATCCAGAATACACCAGCTCTCTTTACACTTAAAGAACTGGAGAATCAACAACAAATTAAGCCAACCCCACACACAAGAAGGGAAATGATCAAGATGAGAGCAAGATCAATAAGATAGAAACTAGAGATATAGTAGAACACAGCAACAAAACTAGAAGCTGGTTTTTTGAAAGAATCAATAAGATTGATAAACGACTGGCCAAACTAATCCAAAGAGAGATAGAGAGAGAGGAACCAAATTAATAAAATTATGAGTGAAAAGGGAGAGATCATGACTAACATCAAGGAAATAGAAACAATCATCAGAAATTATTATCAACAGCTTTATGCCAATAAGTTAAGCAACCTAGATGAAATGGATGCTTTCCTAGAAAGCTATAAAATTCCAAACCTGAATCAGAAAGAAATTGACAACCTGAATAGACCAATATCTAGTAACGGGATTGAAGCAGTGATCAAAAACCTCCCAAAAAACAAGAGCCCAGGACCTGATGAATTCCCTGGGGAATTCTATCAAATATTCAAAGAAGAAATAGTACCTATTGTCCTGAAGCTATTTCAAAAAATAGAAATAGAAGGAAAACTTCCAGATTCTTTATGAAGCCAGCATTACCTTGGTCCTCAAACCAGGCAAAGATCCCACCAAAAAGGAGAATTTCATACCAATATCCTTGATGAATATGGAGGAAACGATGCTCAACAAGATCCTAGCTAATAGGATCCAATAGTACATTAAAAAGATTATCTAGCATGACCAGGTGGGATTTATTCATGGGATGGAAGAGTGGCTCAACATTTGCAAATCAATCAATTTGATAGAAAAAATCAGTAAGAGAAGAGAGAAGAACCATATGGTCCTCTCAAATGCAGAAAAAGCATTTGACAAGATACAGCATCCGTTCCTGATTAAAACCCTTCAAAGTATAGAAATAGAGGGAATATTGCTCAACTTCATGAAATCCGTCTATGAAAAACCCACAGCAAATATCATCTTCAATGGGAAAAAGCTCACAGCCTTCCCCTGGAGATCAGGAACACGACAAGGATACCCACTCTCACCACTCCTGTTCAACATAGTATTAGAAGTCCTAGCAACAACAATCAGAAAACAAAAAGATATAAAAGGTATTCAAATTGGCAAAGAAGAAGTCAAACTCTCTCTCTTCACAGATGACGTGATACTTTATATGGAAAACCCCAAAGATTCCACCCCCAAACTACTAGAACTCATACAGCAATTCAGTGGCAAGATACAAAATCAATGTACAGAAATCAGTTGCTTTCTTATACACTAACAACGAAAATACAGAAAGGGAAATTAGAGAATCAATTCCATTTACTATAGCACCAAGAACCATAAGATATCTGGGAATAAACCTAACCAAAGAGGTAAAGGATCTGTACTCAAGGAACTACAGAACTCATGAAAGAAATGGAAGAAGACACAAAAAGATGGAAGATCAATCCATGCTCATGGATCAGAAGAATAAACATTGTTAAAATGTTTCTGCTGTCTAGAGCAATCTATACTTTCAATGCCATCCCGATCAAAATTCCACCAGTATTTCTCAAAGAGCTGGGGCAAACAATCCTAAAATTTGTATGGAACCAGAAGAGACCCCAAATTGCTAAGGAAATGTTGAAAAAGAAAAACAAAACTGGCGGCATCACGTTGCCTGATTTCAAGCTTTACTACAAAGCTGTGATCACCAAGACAGCATGGTACTGGCACAAAAACAGACACATAGACCAGTGGAATAGAGTAGAGAGCCCAGATATGGATGCTCCACTTTAGGGTCAAATAATCTTCGACAAAGCAAGAAAAAATTTACAGCAGAAAAGACAGTCTCTTCAATAAATGGTGCTGGGAAAATTGAACAGCTATATGTAGAAGAATGAAACTCGACCATTCTTCTACACCATACACAAAGATAAACTCTAAATGGATAAAAGACTTCAATGTGAGATAGGAATCCATCAGAATCCTAGAGGAGAACATAGGCAGTAATCTCTTTGATATCAGCCACAGCAACTTCTTTCAAGATATGTCTCCAAAGGCAAAGGAAACAAAAGCAAAAAATGAATTTTTGGGACTTCATCAAGATCAAAATCTTCTGCACAGCAAAGGAAACAGTCAACAAAACAAAGAGGCAACCCACAGAATGGGAGAAGATATTTGCAAATGACACTACAAACAAAGGGCTGTTTTCCAAGATCTATAAAGAACTCCTCAAACTCAACACACACAAAACAGATAATCAAGTCAAAAAAATGGGCCAAAGACATGAACAAACAATTCTCCAATGAAGACATATAAATGGATAACAGACACATGAAAAAATGTTCATCATTGCTAGACATCAGGGAGATTCAAATCAAAACCACACTGAGATACCACCTTACATCAGTTAGAATGGCCAAAATTAACAAGACAGTAAACAACAAGTGTTGGAGAGGATGCGGAGAAATGGGAATCCTCTTACACTGTTGGTGGGAATGCAAGTTGGTGCAGCCACTTTGGAAAACAGTGTGGAGATACCTTAAGAAATTAAAAATAGAGCTACCATGCAATTGCACTACTGGGTATTTACCCCAAAGATACAGATGTAGTGAAAAGAAGGGCCATCTGTACCCCAATGTTCATAGCAGCAATGGCCACAATCATCAAACTGTGGAAAGAACCAAGATGCCCTTCAACGGACAAATGGATAAGGAAGATGTGGTCCATATACACTATGGAGTATTATGCCTCCATCAGAAAGGATGAATACCCAACTTTTGTATCTACATGGATGGGACTGGAAGAGATTATGCTGAGTGAAATAAGTCAAGCAGAGAAAGTCAATTATCATATGGTTTCACTTACTTATGGAGCTTAAGGAATAACATGGAGGACATTGCGAGATGGAGAGGAAAAGTGAGTTGGGGAATTTGGACGGGGAGACAAACCATGAGAGACTGCGGACTCTGAGAAACAAACTAAGGGTTTTGGAGGGGAGGGCGTTGGGGAGTACAGGTGGCGGGTACAATGGAGGGCACGTATTGCATGGAGCACTGGGTGTGGTGCATAAACAATGAATTCTGGAACACTGAAAAGAAATAAAATAAAATAAAATGAAAAAATAAATTAGGGGAAAAAAACCTGCATTTTGAATAATGAATATTTAGGACATTTTTCCCATTTCTTACAGATGATGAGAGACACTGACTTTTTCCAACATTTATATGATTCATATCTTTTTCTGGTCTGCCTATCTTAGGGATAGCTTAGGATATTTTCAGTTCAGTTTGTCAAAGGCTTTAAATGATTAAAAATATTCTGTGATATTCTAAAAAGAGAAAAGTCCTTAGCAAGCCAAAAACAGTTCTTAGAAGAGGCTTTAGCTTGTATGTATCGAGCACTATAATCCTAAATATAACTTTTAGGTAAATGTGGCATTACTTGAATTCCTTGCTTGCTACATCTCTAATATGCAAACATAAAGAGGGACAAGTACAGGGCTCACACGTAGGAGGAGGGGCAGGTAGATCCAAATATATGCATTGAGTTAGTTAGCTCTAGGTGTGTTGCTTTTAGGCAGGGTGGTTCGCCCCTGCAATCTGAGATGCTTTCCAATGACATTGCATGGGAGGGGTCAAACTCCACTGAGAGCCTGCATTTTCCATTTGCCCTCCCAAGTGTCTCAGTAGATAAATACTAGCTGATTACAAATGAGTGGAGTGGCGCCCTGAATGGAGTTTGGAGGATTGATTAATACGTCTCAGAAAGCCAAATCAAATAGATTGTAAATGGCTCCTGGAGAAAAAAAATTTCCCCAGCCAATTTTCCATGAGTGCCTGAGTCGATGTTGCCTCTCTATGGCCCCATCCAGACATGGGCTTTTCTGTAGGCCAGTGCAGTTACGACGCCCATGCAGTGTCCTAACTAAATCACACTTTCATAAAATAAGCAAACACTGCTGAACCCTGGCTACACACCAGGCACAAGGCTGGGTGCCAGAAATAGATGAAAAGATTTGTCTCTGATGCCCAAGAGCTCTCAGTCTAGCCAGAAAGACAGGTCTGTGTGAAGAGTGGAAGGGTATGCAAGAGGCTTGGGTGAGCAAGCTGGAAAATCTTTTCCTTCAGAATCAGAGACTGGCTTTATTCCTGACTGCTGCTAGGAAGGTGAGTGTCTTCGACAAGTTATTTAGTCCCTTTGGCATTCCATTGATTTGCTTCAAAATAATGGCGATGATACTTAGCGATGTTCCACATAAGATGCCTGGTACAGGATGACTTGATGTGGGTTGTTCCTATTTTCATGTGCAGGAAGCATCTAGGACTCTGAGTCTTGCTTGTGCCCAAGGCTATACAGCTCCTTGTATCATCAGGATGAGTTTCACAGCTGCTAAATACTCTGACACTTTTATTTCACACCTGAGCCTTCCTGACTTTCCAGGAAGTGGGATGCGGGGTTTTGAAGGATGATATAAACACTAGACCTTCTGAGGTCTTTAGACAAAAGGGAAAGTATAGGAAACCAGAAAAAAAAAATTTTTAAGACATGGACTTGAAGCTATCATCTGTCCCTGTTGTCATCTCAAGCTGGGCTGAATTTCCTGATCTCAAGTGACCGTCCCAGAAACAGGGACTGTTTTGTGCAGTAGGGACATCTGAAGCTCCATGCTGGTAGGAAAACAGGGGCGAGTGAAAACAGGATGTGGATGCATTGAGAGCATTGGTTCAAAATTCAACATCCGCATCAAAACCTGTTACTTTCTTAAATTCAGATTTGGAATAGATTATGGTCTTTTAACCTAGCATTCATTTGGACCTGTATAGGAGGGAGAGTCATGGCCCCCTAAAATGTCCAGGTCCTAATCCTTAGAACCTGTGAATACATTAGGTTACACAATGAAGGGAAATTAAGTGCAGATGGGATTGGGTTGCTAATAAACTGACCTTAAAGGGGGGAGCTTGTCCTCGACTCTCTGGATATAGCAGTGTAGTCCCAAGGGTGTTGCAAAATTAAAGAGGGGCATAGAAAAGAGAGGCAGAAGATGTGACTATAGAAGAAACGCACAGGGAGATGTAACATAAGTGGCTTTAAAGATGGAAGGGGGTCACAAGCCAAGAAATGTGGGCAGCACCTAGGAGCTGAAAAGGCAAGGAAAGAGTCTCCCTTGAGCCTCCAGAAAGGAACACAGACCTGTGAAACTTTTACAAGCAAGTAAGAGGAGCAAGAAAGGAGAGGGAGAAGCAGGCTCCCCGCTGAGCAAGGAGCCTGATGTGGGATTCGATCCCAGGACCCCAGGATTATGACCTGAGCCAAAGGCAGACACCTAACTGACTAAGTCACCCAGGCATCCCTAAATATATTTTATTAATAGCTATTATTATTATTTAAAATGTAATGATTAATAATAAATAGAACAGCTGTAATTTGTTGGGAAATTTTTATTTGTCAGTTTTAATGCTAAATAGCTTACAGGCATTATTTCATTTAGTCCTCTAAATAACTCTCCAGATGACATGCAATTCTATAAGTAAGGATTCTGATATGCACAGGGTCCTAAATGAAAAGAGAAATGAGCTGTATATTTAGGTCCTAAATTTGTACTCACCCTCAAATTTTTATCTCCTACTCTTTTAAAACAAATAAATATATCTGTTTTTAAACTTATTAAACCAGAAAATGTACTACTCTCTGAAAAGTTTCTCATGTGAAACCATATGATAAGATTTCGCTTACTTGTGGAGCATAAGGAATAACATGGAGGACATGGGGAGATGGAGAGGAGAAGGGAGTTGGGGGAAATTGGAGGGGAGATGAACCATGAAAGACTGTGGACTCTGAGAAACAAACTGAGGGTTTGGGAGGGAAGAGGAGTGGGGGGTTGGGTGCGCCTGGTGGTGGGTATTATGGAGAGCACATACTGCATGGGGCACTGGGTGTGGTACACAAACAATGAATTCTGGAACACTGAAAAGAAATTTTTAAAAATTAGTACTAAAAAAAGTCTCTGATGCAAGAAAATTTTTGTTCACCTTCACACCCGGGTAAAAGAAACTTGAGTTTGCAAGCATTCATACTTTTTGAAAGAAAAGCAGATTATTTTATTAGGCAATTACTATAAAATTGGTGTGCCTGGATGGCTCAGTTGGGTAGGTGTCTGCCTTTGGCTCAGGTCATGATCCTGGGGTCCTGGGATTGAGTCCTGCATCAGGATCCCTGCTCAGAGGAGAATCTGCTTCTCCCTCTGCCCCCATCTCCAATTCATGTTCACTCTCTCTCAAATAAGTAAAAATCTTAAAAAAAAAAAAAAAAGAATTACTATAAAATCTTAAAAAAAAAAGAATTACTATAAAATTATTTTGAGAACCAATGTCTCTACATGAATATAAAGGCATATTTATATTTCCAAAATGATGATTTAAACTGGAATTTCTAAGAAACTGGCACAAGAATTCCTTTCTCGAAGGCATCAGCCAAGATTAGATTAGGCAGATATGAAAAATGCCCTGTAAACTGTAAAGTGTTACACATGTGTATTGGTTGTTTGCTATTTTTTATAAATTTAGTAGTAACAACACACATTTCCCTAGCTCTTGGGATGTTGAAAGGTCTTCAATGTATACTCATTTAATATAATTCCTAAAGATGAGCTGGATAGGTGTTCTTCAGAAATGAAAAAAGTGGAAGTTCTGTTTAGTTTCCTTTCTAAAACTCTTACCAAAGGCAGCTATGTGCCATTACCATGTGAAACACAGGACACAAAAGATGGATAAGATATGGATTCTTTTTTTTTTAAGATTTTTATTTATTTATTTGACAGACAGAAATCACAAGCAGGCAGAGAGGCAGGCAGAGAGAGAGGAGGAGGCAGGCTCCCCGCCGAGCAAAGAGCCAAGCAAAGAGCGGGGCTCACTCAATCCCAGGACCCTGGGATCATGACCTGAGCCAAAAGCAGAGGCTTTAACCCACTGAGCCACCCAGGCGCCCCAAGATATGGATTCTTTTTAAGGGGCTCACCATCTATCGGGAACAAATAGAGCAAAAATAATTCCAATATGATGGAGTAAATCACAGTATTAAATGACTTTGCCCAATGTTACGCAGAGAGAATTAACCCCTATCTCTGAGTCTACAGAAACATACAGACACACACACACACACACACACACACACACACACCCCTTCAGGCTCTTCTTTCGTCCTGCATCTCACTCTGGGTCTAGAAGACAGTGAGCACCTCTCTGCCTGTTCTCACAGCTCTCCAGACTGAAGTCCACCCTGGGCAGAGAGATGCTGCTTCTCCTCTGACTCCCTCAAATTGTATTGTCTAAAGCAATAATGAGACATGCTCCAAATGGGTTGATCAGAGCTGTGTCTTATATTCTTCTCTGCACCTATCAGTATGCTGGGCACTGTGTTCCTATAGGCTCCTTCACCCACTCATTTAGAAAACACTCATTTACATCTACTGTGTTTTAGGTAATGTGTTAAGTGCTGACAGTATGGAAATAACATCACTAATTATAATAGCTACTGTCTATTGAATACCAATGGACTAAGCATTCTTATAAATATTTTGAATGGGCTAATGAATTTAATTGATGACAAAAAGTGATATTATTGTATTTCTTAGAGGAGAGAACTCAGAGAGAGGTTAAGATACTTTACACAAGGTACGGTTAGTAAACAGATGAGCCACACTTCCAACTTAAGAGCTTGGTTTGACCCAACACACTTAACCACTCTGCTAATCCCCGACTTTGAGAAGAAAATCTCTTGTATTTCTAGTCCCTGAGGATTTTAATTCCTGAGAATTTTATCTTGAAAGATTATTGAATCTATCAAATACTTTGTGTGTATATTCATATCACATGGTTTTTCCCCCTCTATTCTGATAATGTGATTAGTTATCTTGATTAATTTTTGGAAGATAAATCCACATTATGTTCCCAGAATAAATCGCACTTGAGCATGATATAATCTTTTTACTATATCTCTGGATTTGATCTGCTAATATTTTGTTTAGGAATGTGTTTCTATGTTGATGAGAAATATAAATTTGTAAATTTTAAAAAAAAAATCCTTTTCTGTGTTTGGTGTCAGAATTATGTTTTCATTATAAAATGGGTTGAGAAGTGCTCCTGTTCTCCAATCTCTGAAAGAATGTGTGTAAGACTGTCATTATTTCTTTTGCAAATGCCTGTAAGAACACACCAGTGAAGTAATTTGGGCCAGAAGTTGTCCTCTTCCACTTTTGTAAGTCTGTTTGCTTGTTGGGAAGGAAGTTTTCATTGTAGGTTCAATTTTTTTTGTTGTTAAGATGTAGTGTTCTTTAGAGATTTGGGGATTCCTTAGTTATATTGCTATTTATTATGGTGAGTCCCATTATGGTCAGACAACATACCCTATATCAATGCAACCCTTTGCTATTTGTAGACTTACATTAGCTTAATAGTGTGTCTGTTTTGGTAAATACTGCAAAAACTCTCAAAAACGCTGTGCATTCTATAATTTTTTGGTATAGTATATCAGTATAAATGCCAATTAATTCAAATTAGTTAGAGGGTTTTCTTTTTTTAATTCAATTTTATTTTCTCAGTGTTCCAAGATTCATTGATTATGCACCACACCCAGTGCTCCATGCAATACATGCCCTCCTTAACACCCACCACCAGGCTCACCCAACCCCCAACCCCCTCCTTTCCAAAAGCCTGTTTGTTTCTCAGAGCCCACAGTCTCTCATGGTTCATCTCCCCCTCCAACTTCCCCCAATTCACTTTTCCTTTCTTTCTCCTATTGTACTTCATGTTATTCCTTATGCTCCACAAGTAAGTGAAACCATATGATAATGGACTTTCTCACTTGACTTATTTCACTCAGCATAATCTCCTCCAGTCCCATCCATGTTGATACAAAAGTTGGGTATTCATCCTTTCTGATGGAGGCATAATACTCCATAGTGTATATGGACCACATCTTCTTTATCCATTCGTCTGTTGAAGGGCATCTTGGCTCATTCCACAGTTTGGCAATTGTGGCCATTGCTGCTATGAACACTGGGGTACAGATGGCCCTTCTTTTCACTACATCTATATCTTTGGAGTAAATACCCAGGAGTGCAATTGCAGGGTAGTTCTATTTTTAATTTATTAAGGAATCTACACACTGTTTTCCAAAGTGGCTGCACCAACTTGCATTCCCACCAACAGTGTAAGAGGGTTCCCATTTCTGCACATACTCTCCAACACATGTTGTTTCTTGTCTTGTTAATTTTGGCCATTCTAACTGGTGTAAGGTAGTAATCTCAGTGTGGTTTTGATTTGAATCTCCCTGATGTCTAACAATGATGAACATTTTTTCATGTGTCTGTTATCCATTTGTATGTCTTCTTTGGAGAAATGTCTGTTCATGTCTTCAGCCCATTTTTTGAGATGATTTTCTGTTTTTTTTGAGTGTTGAGTTTGAGGAGTTCTTTATAGATCTTGGATATCACCCTTTCAATTTTGATCTGCTTTTTAAAAATATATTTTAATTTATATTTATTTAAAATATATTTTAAAATCTATAAAATTTACTAAGATTTTGTCTGTTTTTCCTATTAGTTCTGTTACACATATATGTTTGTAGATATAGGTACATTTGGGTTTGTTATGGCTGCCTATCGACTATTCTCTTTCATCTTTTTGAAAGATTCCTATGTCATTCTTTAATACTTTCATCAATGCTTATTTTTTCTGATATTAATATAGTCATGCCAGCTTTATTCTGGTTTGTGTTTGCATACTATAACATTTATTATTCTTACCATTACAATTATTATTATTATTATTATTGTTATTATTTTACATTTAATCTAGATTCTTAGAGTTCACACATGTCTCTATTACAGAACACATGCCTGGGTCTTGGGTATATATATTTAAATTTTGTAATCTGATAATTTTGTCTCTCCAATAGGTGTTTAGACAATTTACATTTGATGTAACTACTGATATATATCAACTTAAGTCCACCATTTATACTTATTTCTAGTTGTTCAAGCTGTTTATCTGTTTCCCTATTCCTCCTTTTCTGACTTTTTTTTGATCACTCAAAAAATGTTAGGATTGTAGTTTTTTGTTTTTCCTTTATTCCTTTTTCCATCTTCCATTCCTTTCCATCTTATATTATTTGTAGGGGTTCTTGGATTACAATACACATTTTTAACTTATTGTAATCTGTCTTTAATTAGCGCTCTACCAATTCCTGAACCATGAAAGACCCTTACAACAGTTTAATCATTTATAATCCCTTCTATTGTTGTCTTTTATTTTATTTCTACATAATTTTAACACTCACAGTGCATTGTTACTATTGTTGACTTAGAGGCTGTAATATTATACACTTACCCACACGTTCATCCTTTCTAATACTTTCATTTCCTTTTGAAATTCCATGTTTTTTTAGAAAGATTTTATTTATCTATTTGACAGAGAGAGACATAGCGAGAGAGAGAACACAAGCAGAGGGAGTGGGAGAGGGAGAATCAGGCATCTATCAAGTAGGGAGCCCGATATGGGGCTTGATCCCAGGACGCTGGGATCATGACCTGAGCCGACGGCAGCCGCTTAATGAGTGAGCCACCCAGGTGAGCCACCCAAACACCCAGGTGCCCCTGAAATTCCATGTTTTTATATAGGATCACTTCTGTTTAACGCCAAAAAGTTTCTCTAGTTTGTCTTATAGTGTAGACCTGCAGGCAGTAAGTTCTCTGAAACTTCTCTGAAAACATCTGTATCTCACCTTCATTTTTGAATAATATTTTGTGGGGATGGAATTGGAGACAGCATTTTGTTTTGTTTTGTTTTGTTTTGTTTTTCCTTCCAGCTCTCTACAGATGCTATTCTTTTTCTCGGGGTTTCATGGTTTCATTGAAAAGTTTCTTGCCTGTTTAAGACAAAGTGCCTTTTTCTATGGTTGGTTTTAAAAATTTCTCTAATCTTTTGTCTTCCACAATTTAATTGTGATGGATCAGTGGGTGATTTTCCTTTGTATGTATCCAGCTTTGAGTTTGAATATTTTCTTAAATCTCTAAGTTATCTTTCATTATTTTTTAGATTCATTCATCATTTTCTTTTCAAGGTTTCTCTCCTCTCTCTCTCCTTTCCTTCTGAGACTCCAATTATATGAATATTAAACCATTTGACAGTGTCCCACAATTCTATTATAATCTATTCCATTTTCTTCATTCTTTTCTCTCTCTCTCTTTACTTTAGTCTGAATAATTTCTTTTTTTTTTTTTAAGATAATTATTTATTTATTTATTTGAGAAAGAGAGAGAGCATGAGTGGGAAGGAGGGGCAGAGGGAGAGGGAGAAGCAGACTCTCTAGCCCAATGTGGGACTAGATCCCAGGACCCTGGGATCATGACCTGAGCTGAACATAGACACTTAACTGACTGAGCCACCTAGGAGCTCTAGTCTGAATGATTTCTATTGATCTATCTACATCGTCACAATCCTGCTTTCTGCTCTGAAGAACAGTGAGTTCTTCATTTATGGCATTGTATTTTTCAGAGTTAGAATATCCATTTGTTTTATTTTATACATTCTATCTTTTTGTTGGAGTTAGCTTTTGATTCATATTACCCTCCATTTTTGTTCATATTTTCTTCAATGTTCTTTCATGTACGTGTTTATTTCAAAGCATTTTTGCTGAGTCCCATATTGGCCTGCTTTTATTGTCTATTATTTCTCTCAACTATGGGTCCCATTTTCTTCCTTCTTGCATATTTTCTAATATCTTATGTTGATGTGTGTCCCTGTAAGGGATCATAAGGACAAACTGATATTACTTTCATCCAGATAGTATATCATTTCCACTGGAAGCATGATCACTGAGCTACCTTGAATTATTCAGAAAGTAAGCTAGATCAAGATTGGTTTGAAGCTCTTGTCAGATTCAGTTCAATTCTGGTAACAAATCTCTCAAAGGCAAGATCTTTCCTTTGTTTATTAAAGCCCAACCTTTGGGCAGAACATAGCATTGTAGATTCTTTTGCTTCCTTGGCACCTTCCCAAAAGCCTGTGTGGGAAAACAAGTTGAACATTGATGGTACCTATATATTCTAACTTTTCACATGGGCTTACATAATCAGCCAAATACTATTTCCTCACCAGTATTCTGTCCAGTTCTTCCTTTTTATCAGTAGACTAATCATACTGGATTAGGGACCCACCTTTATTATTAATTAAATTAATATTAATGGTATTAATTAAATAATTAACTGAATGACTGCTACTTTAATTAAATTAATTGAATCAATTAATTACTTTTTGACTAGCTAAGGACTTCATCTTACCTAATTACATCTACAACAATTTTATTTTCACATAAGGCCACAGGCTGAGATACTGGGGTTAAGGTTTCAATATAAGAATAATTGGGGTACTTGATTCAACCCATAACAGCCGCTGTAGTGGATTTCTTTTTTTATCTCTAGCAATAAAATTAATATTTCTCCCACCCTATAGAGATCATAACAGCATCTTTTCTAAGCCTATTACCATTTAATCTCTTACCTGCTTTTCTCATCCAGGCTTATTAAAAGGGGAGTTTATACTAAGTCTTCCTATATAAGAAAAAGTTGTTTCCTTGCAAGAAGAAGAATCAAACTCTGGCTAGCTTAATTTATAAAGAATACATAAGCAAGATATGTGATACTAACAGGACAGAAGTTGTACCTCTGCAAGGACACAGAGGCAGACATAGTGATGTACTCCAAACAGTATGTCTTCATTTTCATTTTCACCTACCTTGCTGTTCAGTGATGTCAGTGGACTGGCTCCTGCCAACAGTCTGTGTGTGTTAACAATGTTTCATTTCTAATATAGACAGAGAATTGCTCAGAGCCTTACTCTCTCCTGTCTCTATTTCCCTGCTATAATAACTGTCAAAGGTTGGATTCTCCAAGAGCAGACATTGAGACAGAGTTAGGTTACAAGATATTTATTAGGGACCAATACCTGTTAAGGGAAGGGGGAGCAAATAGGATTGGACAGAGGAAGAATTTATCCACAATGCAGATCCAACAGAGCCTCAGCCAACCAGGGTGTGCTTCACACACACCAACCCCAGTGTCTGAGTTGAGCAGAAATGGCCACATCTTTGTCATTCCACCCTGCTCCATATCTAGGCTGCCCTAGGGAAACATGAAGCAAGGGCAAAGGGTGGGTTCAGGTACTAATCATGGGCTTGAGGCACGTTGCAGATAACCAAAGGTAGTCAATATTCAATCCACGAATCACTCTTTTATTGTGCAACCTTTCATGTAAGTTAGTCACATGAGGAGGTTAGAAAGTAAAGTTAACCAACAACTCTGAAGAGGATCTGGGAAGAAGACATCCTAACATGACCAGCAAAACACTGTCCAGGCATGGGTCTTTTGACAAATGAAAAGTGTTATTGCAGTCAGATCACCTTCTGGGCAGACAGAGGTCAGGCAGCATCCTGCTGGAGCAGTCTCCACACACAGAGCATGGGTGGTCAGTTGGCTTTGGAGCCTCTGTGAGACAGATCCTTCTTTTAAGGGTCCACTTGGATGGGATGTTACACCCAAGGGTTTTTGTCATTTGGCTCAGCCCACTCTCTCACCAGAGTCTTAACATGGACAGTTCCAAATAAGTGTTACTTATCTATTGGTTTACCTATTTGGGCACACTAGAAGTCCTACATCAAATGTTGACAAACAACTAGTATGGGAGTTCACACTGACCACTGTGACTCCATTTTGTCTTACTCTAACTTAGCTTATTCCCTGTCTTATGTGAGTAGGAATCAGATACACAGTATCACATCATGACTTGGTATAACTCTACAGTCAAGGTAGACCCTGAAGTTTCTGATAACTGGAGGTTGTCTACTGACATCACTCCCCTTAGCTGGAAAGCAAGTCCTTCCCTGAAGAGAGATCTGGTAGTGCATCTCAGGATCTCGCCCAAATATCCAATGTGGTGAAGTTTGATTGGCTACTATGATTCATATCCCAACCTTTGGCTGGCCAGGAAGGGAAGGATGGCTACAGAGGCAATTCCACCAGAACTACAAAAGGGGAAAAGGAAGAGTTTTCAAAGAGGAAGTGACATTGTATCAGATAAAAAGTGGGATGGATATTTGTCAGGCAAAAATGACGGAATTTTTATATCCTTTACCATTCTCCTACATCTCTTCTACTTTGTAATCGAGAGAAGCCTGGATTCTTCCCTTGTCACTCCCCTGAGCTTTTGCTAATTTCACAAATATTTTCATTGATCAGATTAATGACCTATTGTTCAAAATATTTCTTGCCTTTTCTTGTGGAAGAACTTCCTTCTAGTTCAGACTTACGCACATGACTTGCTTTGGCCATTGAAAGGTGACAGGAAATGGCATTTTTTGCCATTTTTTGAGCTACTTTTGAGCAGAAATCTTAAGAGAAGCTGGTGGTTTTGCCTTGTTCTTTTTCTGCTCTACAATGAAACTGGCTATGTCCAGATTGGAGCTGTGGAGCCTGGACCCCAAGGGAAGACATGGGGCAGAGTCACCGGTAGCTCAACTCTAGCCTACTACAGAGAAACGGAGACTGAGAAGTTTGAGGTATAGGACTTGTTGTCCACGTTTGCTCTGCTCCTAATCAGGATTTAGTTGACTTTGAGCAAGAATTCACATCCTGTTTACATTTTGTCAGATGTCTCTTCCAGTCCCAGTGTCTCAAACTCAAATACCTCTGGGAACTGGGCAAGTAATTTTATACTGTGCCCAAACCAGTGGTAATTTTATTAGGAAGAGCTAGTGTCTCTGAGAAAATGAGAGTGTGTGCCCCCCTGGCTGAAGGCATTCCAGTTCCGATACTTTTTAAAACTCTGCCAAACCAAACCCATCTTCTGGATGAAATCAATCCTGGAACCACCAGTTGAGCCCTCCAGCTAAGAGGCAGGCCTTTCGGTGTGGCTCAGAGTAGCAATTCCTACAAGCTTATGGGGATTAGTTCTTAATAGACTGGAGCCTGAATTCCAAGCAACCAGGCAGGTTCTTTTGGTTGGGAGATCCATGCTAATGAAGGGCATTGTCCCTAACTACAAAGAATGGAATTTAAGCCATCTGAATACAGTTTCATGAATAAACTTTAATTTTTTTTTCATTATTTGTTCTAAGAAAAGAAAAACAAACAAACATATTCCTCAAGGAGTGAACATGCCCAAATATCTGACTTCCTTTCATCCATTCCATCCTGAAATCCTTGCTTAAAATGACTTAAATCACCAGAGAAGCACTAACTCCTCTTCAGAGCTAATCTGCTCAGCAATGCTGCAGAAGAATGCAGGCAGAATGGACAAGTCTAAGCAGATTCCCTGAGACAGAGCTCTTGAAAGGACAGAGGGGTTGTTTTCCTCCACATAAAAGGGAATGGAATACATTTGCTCTATTTTCTACTTTTTGCCTCTGAAATAGGAGAAATACTTTGCACGAGTTCCTTCGGACTCCCGAAGAATAAACTATTTCTGGCCCCACACACCCATTTCTCTTTGTGGAAATCAGATTACAACCTCCCAGTGATTTCTCAGAAGAAAATCAAAGCTTACTGCTCCGGAAACATTCAGAAAAGCCTCCCTTCCTCAGAGCACACTGGTGGCTGTGTAGATCCAAGAGCGAGCACTGTGGGAGTGTGAGTTCATATCCTGGTATTGCGGGGCAGATGACATCACTCTTAGTTTCCATACAGAGTTGTTCCATATGAACTCCTTGCCGAGCAGCACACACAGATGTGGCGACTCTCCAGGAAACACACAGACAACGGGAGCCCTATCCAGCTTCAACTCTTAAAGGAATCCACAGTCCTCCTTGAGCAGTCCTCCTGATAAAAATAATATTTTCTCTTCGGAACTGATAAACAGTTCCCAAGCCTGCATAGAATCAATTCCACCCCTGCCTCCTGAAAGAGTTCCTAAAGCTTTTGTTAAGTCCTCTTGAACATCAAAGTTTATTTCACTTTATGTTTGGCTGTCTCTAGATATCACAGAAATAACAGGGATTGTTTTCAAAATGCTTCTGATGCGCTGGGCGTTTACACTGAGTGTCATTTGCACAATAGAGCCTCCTGGAAGGGTGGCATGCTCCCTGTCTTAGAGGTGACAAAAACCCAGGCTTGGAGAAGTGAAGTTAATGGCTTTCCCTGGAGCCCCGTCATCTTCCTAACAAATCTGACAGCCAAAACTGCCCTCTTCCACCCTGCTCACCAGAAAGCAGTGAATCAGGTGAGAGGCAAATGATTGTTTCTGATAACATGTTTTTAAAATAGGATTCTTTGCTAAATCTATTCTCTGGAATGCTTCACAGTCAATGTTTCCTTGATTTTTTTCCCCCTGTTTGATGGCAGCCTAGACTAATGGAAGTAAAATCACGCATATAGTGTGGAAGTTTCAGTGGCTGCTGTCATTCTGAAAGTAAAACAGAAATTCCAACAGAGTTGGATGAGTCTGAGTTTCAAATGGAGGACAACAGATGTGTCTCACTAGCAATGCCATTAATTCCTCCGTGGGTTTACTAGTGTCTCTCTTCGTCCCAGTCGGCTTTAAGGCTTTCTCAGGGTGCTGGGTGAAAAGAAGCCCTTTTCTTTAAGGGATTTCTGGAAGATCTTCTTGCCCCTCCCCTCCCCTCACTGTCTTCCTTGGTGGCAAATTGAAGGATTGGCCCCTGAGGCTTTCTTTGGCCCTTTAGCAGCTGAGTAAGATTGTTTCCTATCTCTCCCTAGGCTTCCCAACCCCTCCCCTGACTCTAGTCCTGGGAAGCTCAACTTCTTCCAGTGAGGTCCTTCCCCAATATTCCCAGGAGCCTTTTCTTCTCAGTTCGGGCTACAATCATTATCAAATAGAGCATTTCTCCAGAGCTTAAAAATCCAGCTTCAAAGTTTGACTCTTGGGGCTGGGAACAGATAGTGCTGATGATAAAAACAAAACAAAATTCCCTTCTCTCTCACCCAGAGAACTGTCCCTGAAGCACACTCTCCAATCCCCAGGGGAATCTGCCAATATTACCATAATGAAGGATCAATATAGAGTCACCCTAGCAACAGTAATCAGCCCCAAAAGCATCTCCCCAGGATTTGTTTGAATGTACTGGGGTGGGGGAGGAGACAGAAATGAGGAGTAAAGGTTTGTCCTCCCAATTTTCTAAGGGGTCTCTCATAGGAGTTCACGGTGTTCCCTGTCCCAGCTTTCTGTGAGAGGTCCTCGATGAGCTCACAGCCCTAGGAGGATCTGCTGTAAAAAGCCTGATTTCACTTGAGGCTTTCTAAAGGGGCCCTTGAAATAGGCAGGCACATTCTAAACGTTTTCAGGAACATATTTCAGGAACCAAGTTTCCAAGAGTCGGAAATTTATATTTAACAGCAGACTCCACATTTGTCAGTTGCTGAGATCTGTGCCACTCATTGGAGGATAGGAAATGAAAGAACCCGCTGCAGTTGGGGGCTGGGAGAGTCAGCCTTGGCTGCCAGTGCAGACAAGAAGGCAGGGTTGCTTGTGTCTCTCCTCCCCCACCTCCTGCTCATTGATTCCAGCTTTAGCTCTGCACAAGTTTATTTTTAAAAATCTGGATTCTTCCTTTTCAGAGAGTGATCTAAAAATATATGCCTGCGTGCCTGTGGTTACAATGTGTATATAAATCCAAAACCACAAAAGAAAGTGATTATACTCAGGAGCACAGAATACCAAAACGCAGAGCTGGAGGATCCCTTTCTACCTCCGGTATCAGGAGGGGGCATATGCTCACATGAAGCACACATAAATGTCAGAGTTGGTTTCATGAATGAGCAGAATAGGCTTCCTAGGCAGAGTAATTTAAAGGACATCAAGGAAGATTTTTGAGACTTTTGAACTTTTGAAAGCATGATCGCATTATTGCCCTTCTACTCTGCCTAAAATGAGATCTTTGGCAAAGCTGTAATCACAAGGTGACGAGAGGTCACAACATTGACTAGAGATATTCCTCCCATGTTCTAGGCATCACATTCTGCCTTTTACAGGTGTTACTCCCTCTACTACACATAAGAACCATATAAACCTCATAACAGCTATTCTGATCTAACAGATGATGAAAATGAAGATACTGGCGAGTTAGTAATTGAATCAAAGCCACACCTATGGAAGGAAAATGTTATCTGATTCTACAATCTGTGTTCTTGACTACCATATTGTGAGAGACAGTGTGGTTAAAAGCATGCATGACTTCTGGAGGCAGATTGCCGGAGCTTGAAATTGAGCTATGCCCATTACCAGATTTTTAATCACAGGCAAGTTATTTAACCTTTTTGTGCCTCTGTTTGCTTCCTGTGTAAAAACATGGGTAATAATTGTACCTACCTCACCGGGGTGCCAAAAGGAATCAACGGGTTAATTGGTATAAAGCACTTAGAACAATGTGGGACTGCAGGTCATATCAGTGATTCACTTTTGCATTGGACTGTTATCCAAAATCTTTACGATGGATGTGTGTTGTTTTACAAATGAAAAGAGGGCTACAACTTACATGCTTAGCCCATCAGCCATTGACAGTAATATGGATTGTTTCATTTAACTAGGCTCTAAAATCAGGAATGAGACAGGGATTCTCACTCACCCCACTTTTATTCAATGGAAGACTGGAAGTTCTAGCCAGGGCAGTTAGGTGGGGAAAAGGAATAAAAGGCATTCAAATCAGAAAGGAGGAAGTAAAATTATCTCTGTTTGCAGCTGATATGATCTTATGTATAGAAAACCCTAAAGGCACAACCAAATGACTGATAGAACTAATAAAGGAATTCAATAAAGTTGCGGGATACAAAATCAACGTTAAAAAAAAATCATTTGTGGGGTATCCAGGTGGCTCAGTTGGTTAAGCATTTGCCTTCAGCTCAGGTCATATCCTGGAATTGAGCCCCTCATCGGGCTCATCTCTGTCTCTCAAATAAATAAATAAAATCTTCAAAAATAAATAAACAGATATATCAGTTGCATTTCCATGCCCTAACAACAAACCATTCAAAAGAGAAATTAAGAAAACAATCTCACCTACAATGGCCTCAAAAACAATGAGATACTTGAGAATAAATTTAACCAAGGAGATAAAAATCTGTACACTGATTCAAGAAATTGAAGACACAAATAAGTGGGCAGATATCCTGTGTTCATGAATTAGAAGGACTGTCTTGTTAAAATGCCTGTATTACTCAAAGTGATCTATAGAATCAATGCAATTCCTATCAAAATTCCAATGGCATTTTTCTCAGAAGTTAAAAAAAAATCACAATATTCATATAGAATCACAAAAGACCCCAAATACAATCTTGAGCAAGAAGAATAGTATTACACTGTCTGATTTCAAAATATACTACAAAGCTATAGATTCACAATAGTATGGCACTGGCATTAAAAACAGACATCTAGGTCAATAGAGGGCCCAGAAATAGATTCACACATTTACATTCACTGATCTCTGACTAAAGTGCTGAGAACATCTTCAACCCAGTGGTATTGGGAAAACTTGATATCCACGTGCAGAAGAATGAATTTGGGTTCTTATCTCACACCACATACCAAAAGAAAAAAGAAAAAAAAAATCTACTCTAAATGGATGAAAGACTTATTAAACAAAAAGAAACTATAAAACTACTAGAAAAAAAGACAGCTTCTTGGCATTTGTCCAGGCAATGATTTTTTAGGTTTCACCTCAATAACACAGGAAACAAAAGCAAAAATAGACAAATGGGATTTCATCAAACTCAAAAGCATCTGCTCAGCAAAGGAAATAATTAACAGAATGAAGGGACAACCTATGAAATGGGAGAACATACCTGTAAAGCGCATATCTAATAAGGGGTTCATCCCAAAACACAACTCCACAGCAAACAGATAAATAAATAAATAAATTACCCAATAATAAAAAATGGGCGGAGGAACTGAATAGACAGTTTTTCCCAAAAAGGCACGCAGATTGCTAACTGGTATCTAAAAAGGCAATCAACATCATTAATCATCAGGTAAAATGAAAATCCAAACCACACAAAGTTAATACCTTAGGCTTGTTAGAATGGATCTTATAAAAAAGACAAGACTATGACAAGTGATGGTGAGCATGTGTAGGAAGGAGACTCTTGAAGATGGATGGTGAGAATGTAAAGTGGTAAGAGCCATTACAAAAAGCAGTGTGGAAGCCTCTTGAAACACTAAAAATAGAACCACCATATGATCCAGCAATTTCACTTCTGGGTATATATCCAAAGAAAATGAAATGATGATATTAAAGATGCACTCCCAGGGTGCCTGGGTGGCTCAGTGGGTTAAAGCCTCTGCCTTCGGCTCAGGTCATGATCCCAGGGTCCTGGGATCGAGCCCCACATCGGGATCTCTGCTCGGCGGGGAGCCTGCTTCACCCTCTTTCTCTCTGCCTGCCTCTCTGCCTACTTGTGATCTCTGTCTGTCAAATAAATAAATACAATCTTAAAAAAAAAATAGGCACTCCCATATTTACTGCAGCATTATTTACTTTAGCCAAGAAATGAAATCAACCAAAGTGTCCATCCATGGATAAAGAAAATGTGATACATATATCATATATTATGTGTTATATAATGTATATTATGTAATAATATATATAACATATAAATATATTCTATAATATGTAAATATGATATAGTAATTATAAAATATATATGCATGACATAACATCACTCAGCCTTAAAAAAGAAGGAAACCCTGTCATTTGTGGCAACATGGATGAATGTGGAAGACATTATACTAAATGAAATAAGCCAGACACAGAAAGACAACTTCTGCATGGTTTCACTCATATAGAAAATCAGAATAGCCAAATTCATAGAATCAGAGAATAGAATGGTAGTTGTCAGGGGCTGGGGTTTGGGAGAAATGGGGAAATGCTCACCAAAGAGTACAAACTTTCATTTACACAGAATGAGTAAATTCTGGAGATCTCACATACAGCATGGTGACCATTATTAACAATACTGTACTTGTATTGTGTACTTGAAATTGACTAAGAGAATAGATCTGAAGTGTTCTCACCACACACACAGAATAATGATAACTATGAGACATGATAAATATGTTCATTAGCTTGATTGTGGTGATCCCTTTATAAGGAATATGAATATCAACACATCACATTGCATATCTTAAATATGCATTTTATACAGTATACAAATATACAACATATAGATATACATTTTATACAATATACAAATATGAAATTTGTATATATCAATTTTCCTTCAGTAAAGCTTGGGGAAAAACTTAGGGAGATATGATTTGAGATTGGGGAAAATTAACTATGGTGCCTGGGGTAATGATGGAGATTGGGGAACAGGGCTGTGTGGCTAACCAAAAGGCAGTAGGAATGTACTGGGCTCTTAGAGGAAGGAGTAGAGCAAAGATTGGTGTAGGGCAGCAGTCAGCAAACTTCTTCTTACAGAGCCAGATAGTAAATATTTTCCACTCTACTAGCCATTCGGTTTCTGTTGTAAATATTCAACTCTGCTGTTGTAGCACAAAAGCACCCACAGATTATAAGTAAATGAAAGAACATCTTTGTGCTTCAAAAAAACCTTTACAGATTCTATAATGTGAGTTCCACCTAATTTTCATGTCATGAAATAGTCTTCTTTGGACTTTTTCCAAGCATTCAAAAATGTAATAGCCTTTCTTAACATGGGCCATACAAAAGTAGGTCGCAGGCTACATTTCACTCGTGGGCCATAGTTTGTCCACCTCTAATACAGAGTGTTAGCAGAAGGTTCTTCTTCATGGGAAGAAAGTACCCAGAGCTACGGTGAAGGCCCAGCTTTCCAGGATCCACCTAGTTAGTTTGGGAGGGAAAGGAACATTTGCTTTGGGTGACACTTGTGTGTGCCAGGGCCTGAACCATCAGTTTATAAAGTTCCTGTGAGGTGCTGATATTACTCACTGCTTATCTTGCAGCTGAAGAAGGCTTTCTTGGGGTTACAACCCAGCCAGTAAATGACGGGACTATGACCAACAGTGTTGACTGTCTTCAAAGCCCTTTCTCTGTTAATTGTACTACACTGACTAGCATGATCAGAACTTGATCCATACAGGCCCTGACTAAATATTTAGTTTAATGTTCCAGTAATTCACTTTTGTCTCAGTGCCAGAGGAACAATTCTTTGGTGGAATCAGTAGGCACTTAGAGATCACCCATCCTACTCCCTTATCTTACTGAACAAATAGAGGGCTTAACAATATTAGGTTTAGGATGAGATATGCAGATGAATAGCAAAAAGAAACTATATGGCAATGGCTCCCAACTGAGGGTATTTTGCCCCCTGGGGAGAAGCCAGGGCTGCTACAAAATGTCCTACAATACATAGGACAGACCCCCACGAAAACAGAATTAACTGGCCCCCAATAATGCTGCTGTTGAGAAATCCCACTTTAAATGCCTAATATTTCTGCCATTCCTAAAACTCAGCTCTCATCAAATCAAACTTCTACTCAAAAAAAAAAAAAAAGTTCTTAGTGACAGATGAGATAGAGTCTGAACTTTTTTTTTTTAAAGATTTTATTTATTTATTTATTTGACAGAGAGAAAGAGATCACAAGTAGGCAGAGAGGCAGGCGGAGAGAGAGAGGAGGAAGCAGGCTCCCTCCTGAGCAGAGAGCTGGATGCGGGGCTTGATCCCAGGACTCTGAAATCATGACTTGAGTCAAAGGCAGAGGCTTAAACCACTGAGACACCCAGGTGCCCCAGAGTCTAAACTTTTTAGCATGATCTGTTTCTCCTTTCCCAGCTGAAATATACCAAACTCTGTGCTCTAGCTACATCTAACTTTCCATGGAAATACCAACTGCTTTCCTACCTCTTCACCTTTGTATGCTTTCTCTCTATATGGAATATTTTCCAACCCTCTTCTCACTTATTTAAGTTCTCATTTACCCAAATGTCAAGTTTGAATTCCATTTTCCTTTTGTTTTTTTAAGATTTTATTTTTAAGGGCCGCCTGGGTGGCTCAGTGGGTTAAAGCCTCTGCCTTCTGCTCAGGTCATGATCCCAGGGTTCAGGGATTGAGCCCCACATCAGGCTCTCTGCTCCATGGAGAGCCTGCATCCTCCTCTCTCTCCCTGCCAGCCTCTCTTGCCTACTTGTAATCTCTGTCTGTCAAATAAATAAATAAAATCTTTAAAAAAATATATTTTATTTTTAAGCCATTTCTATACCCAACATGGTGCTCAAATTCACAAGCCTGAGATCAGGAGTCACAGGCTTCATGACTGAGCAAGTCAGACACCCCCACCCCTTCTTTTAAGTTATCAATTGGATGTCCCTCTCTAGGTCTCCATAGGACTCATGATGCACTGTAGTGCTAGGGCAGTAAATAGAGTCTAAACTTGTATATTACTTACCAGTTTTTCCCAAATGAACTCTCAACACTAGACACCTTTACTGTGTTCCTTGAGTTCATGAGTGTCTCTGATTACACCTATTTCCTCAAACCGCTTAACACCATGCCTGGCCCAGGGAAGGGCCCAGGCACATTAGAGCTGTTAACGCCGAATACCCTTCGTTTGGAACAAGAAAGAAAAATGCTAGAGTAGAAGACTACAGATTGGTTCCAGAAACAAATTAGTTTATACTTTACCAAGTCTGAAATCTGTGAAAGTTTCCAATCAATCACGGAAAAAGAATGACTTCATGTTCATGGTTTCATGTCCCCTGGAAGATGGAAGGAGGAACCAGCCTAGCTAAGGAGTCACTTGGCTGAGTAGAATGGGTCCTGATGTTACCGCATCCCACTGGCTAATCTGCATTTTCTGAGGAGTCAGTCAAGGCGGCAAAGAGGGAGAATCTTATCACCCAGAAAGGGGCAAGATTTGTCCTTCACCTGAAAGGAGGACCTGAATAGTAGTCATCTCCATTGGTCTATGGGGACATTATCCCTGATACCGAGAAAATATGTTTAGTTGTTGATTTTTTTTTCCATATGTATGTTGGTAACTCTAGTGCAATATAAACCTTAGCTCTAAAAAAAAAAAAAAAAAGTAAATAAATAAAAAACCTTAGTTCTAGTAGCAGCTTATTCATGGGCAAACAACTCACCATTTTTGAGTCTCAGTTTCTTCTTCTACAAAATGGAGATACAAACATGAATGTTGTTATTAGGAATACATAGTATAAATTAAAAACCCACATAATGTCTGAGAGCAAGAGCTTAATAAATGGCAGTTCATTCCATTTTGAATAGAAGTTTCTGCCCTAAGGAATTAATAGATAGTGAAATCATCCCAGTTTTTAAGCCAATTATTACCAATATCTGTTTACTCTCCACAGAAGACCCACGAGTGAACTGGATACTAAAAAAGTAGGATTTCATCTTTGCTTTAAGGAATCTGGTAGTCTGGGGGATACATTTCAGGCATAATTCAATATATTACTGGAACAGAAATGAAAATTGCATGTTACAAGTGTCTAGTTTAGGTTTTAGGAAATTGTGAGGGCAAATGGGGCAGGAACATCAGAGAAAGCTTTAGGGAAAAAAATCTGAGTGCCTAGGCCCAGAGGGTGAGGGGGTCCTGATAGGTGGGGAAGGAAAGAAGGACTATGCTTACCGTTAACCAGACATTCAATGAAAAAATGACTCACAGAATAAATAGTCTCACCATTCAAGCAGGCCAAAGTCACATTCGGCTGAAGTTTCCAATGCATTTCTAAAAGCATTTCAAAAAGAGAATTGGATGCTACACCTTTTTATGATACAACCATTTCCAGATATGATTCCATTAAGTGCCTTTTAAAGATTTCTGCTATCACTCTCAGAAGCTCAGGGAAAAGATTCTTTGCGGTTTGACATTCCTTTTCATTTACTCCAGAGGAAAACTCACCATGAAAATTTCCATATGTTGATCTTCTCCTATACATATTTATGTCAACAGTTTCCTTTTTAACAACTTTCAAAACATATGCTCTTTCCCAGGTTATTTCCCCTAAAAAGAAATGCAGCAATAACATAATTCATGGATTATGAAGACTGTAAAGTTATAGAAGTGGGTGTGACATTTCTACTCAGTAAAAGTCATTGTCCCAGAACTTTCAAGTGGCAAAATCCACACACTGGCTCAAGATATTTACATTATTCTACTGCAACCTATGAGAAACTTAGCTCTCCTGAAGCAGGCTATTAGTTTTAACAAGAGATTGTCACTGCACCTGTGTGTAATATGAAATTCAAGCTAATAAAAAAAATAATTACACAGGAGTAGGGTCGGAAAGCAATTGATAAATGTGAAGTCACAGAATTGGAAGCTCTTACTTTCCCTATCATTCCAATAATTGTGTGGAATTGGAAATAAGAAGTAAAAATGAAAGAACAGGACAACAGTTGAGGTTGCAAATATCAAGACAGGCACTTTCGGAAGATTCATTGCAAGCTTTTTGTCATGAGACATTCATCTCTTCCCAAAGACTGAACTTGAGTTGAGTCTTGTCAATATTTGGGATTGACAAGCACTGTATTAATAGCTTTGGACAATTAAAAAAAATCTGTTCAGGCTACATACACATGGTAGGTCAAAGACGAGATAGCGATTACCAAAAGTGCTGAAATAGTAATGTTCATACTTCCAAAAGCCATAATAAAATATCCCTTCTTTCTATGGTCTGCCACTGAGACCTCATTTGCTCTTCTGCCACCTTTTCATCCTTGAAATGAGGATGCAGACTAGAGAAACTTTAAAGTCCCACCACCACTGATTTCTACTCTAGATTTAAAAGAGTCAATGTAAATTAACAATTGTCAGCATGTAAGGAATGCTCTTTAAATGTTGGGCACTATGCCAAACACTTCCCATGCACTTCTTGGCTCTTACCTCATAAGGCTGTTGGCCAGAATAAATGAGTTGCTACATGGAGAGCACTTATCACAGTGAATGGCACATCGATCTCTAACATTACAAAGATAAAAAGAAAGGAGGAGAGAAGCCAGTGTTATTATTTTCGCCATTTGAAAAAAGAGAAGAAACTAAGGTTAGGAGAGGTAAGATAACTTGTCCAAAGTTATTCAAAAGTTGTGAAGCCCTGACTCTAATCTAAGCCCCTCAAATCCAAAGTGCAGACCTAACTGGTATTTATAAATCTAGAAATGGGAATGTTGTACAACCACGGACCAACGAAGATGACCATTGTCTCTTCAACACAATAATGAGTTGTCCAAGTTTTTTAAAGTGTTGTGTTTGGTGATGAAGTACAGGAGAAGAACTAGAAGTAATAGTAAACTAGAAAGTAATACATATATATAGAGAGAGAGATAGGTAGATACACACACACACACACACACACACACATACATACATACACATAGGATCATGGTATATAGATATATAGGACCAGAATTTCTAAGAGGGGTCTGTTCCAGCTTCATGTATGCTGTACAGTTAGTTATATTCAAAGTTTGTTTCTCATTTTAGTTCAATGTAACTTCCAAGCCAGAAAGAAAGAAAATAAAAACTTGGGTTTGATATTTACATTCTCATTAAAACTTCTAATAGAGTCATTTTCACTATACAAAAAATGACCAGGGTTCTGATTTCATAAAAGATGGGCTTCCTTCCTCGTTTTATTTTTTTCCTCCATTTATTGTTGAACCTATTTATTCAAGGTGCATGTATTAAGCAAAGCCTTATGATACTCAGAAGAGGAAGGGGATATTTTGTTGGAGAATTGAGGAAGTGTTTTTCAGAAATAATGCAGCTTGAGGGGTTCATGGGTGGCTCAGTTGGTTGAGCAAGGGGCTCTTGGTTTTGGCTCAGGTCATGATTTCATGTTTGTGAGATCAAGTCCCTTGAGAGGCTCGGTTCTGAGAGTGGAGCCTGCT
This sequence comes from Mellivora capensis, assembly GCA_004024625.1. NCBI lineage: Eukaryota > Metazoa > Chordata > Mammalia > Carnivora > Mustelidae > Mellivora > Mellivora capensis. Next base: position 84,501 of record PISX010003123.1, on the reverse strand, counting down.
TAAGATTCTCTCTCTTCCTCTGTGCCTCCCCTGCCCCACTCACGCTCTCTCTCTTTAAAAGAAGAAGAAGAAGAAGAAGAAGAAGAAGAAGAAGAAGAAGAAGAAGAAGAAGAAGAAGAAGAAGGAAAGAAGAAGAACAAGAACAAGAAGTAATGTAGTCTGAGTATGGTGTTGATGAATGAAAAGAAGATCCCTGGATATCAGAGAACCCACATTCCAGGCAGAGCCCTCCTCTGCTAGTTACAAACAACAAAACAGGGTCTTTCTGAGACACAAAAAGTTCAGGATGTGGCTGCAAGCTGTTTGGAGGAGTCATGAGTTTATTTTACTGCTTAGGAGTGGGAGGAAGGCGTTACTAGATGATAGGAAAAGTAAGTTTTGAGCCTGGTATCAATGGCTTTTGAGTTGAGTGGATAATTTATATTGGAAAGCACATTGAAAGAGATTTGGAAAAAAAGGGTGTAGTCATTCCACTGGGTGCAAATTAGAAGGGTTCAGATTGGTATTCTGATTATAAGAAAAGGCATCCCTTTTATACTCTGGAAATTTATTTCAGTGATAAGCCTTCTTAGTTGTAGATCTCCTTACACTTTGAAAACAATTTCTTGACCACTCATACTCTGTACTTCAGGAATCACAGGGGTTTAGGTCAACTATCTTTGAAGCTTTCCCTGCAGTGTAATACTGACCACCCAGCCTGCAGCATCTGCTGTATCTGTGGCCAGAAATGCTAATTCAGTTTCCTTCTCCTGTTGCACGATGACCTCATCTAGCTCTTCTTCTTTTTCTGTGTACATCAAATCCAGACGAAGAATACTATGTTTCCTCCTCTTTCAGGCTGGCTTTCTTCATTTTTTGTCTCTGACTCTTTCCTTTCATCTTCCTTTCCACTGCCTTTTCTCCCTTCCTTCCATGGTTTTGTTTTGTTTTGTTTTTGTTTTTGTTTTTGTTTTTCTCTAAGAAACATTTAATGGAAGGCTTCTGTGTGGCAGAGACTGCTTTAAGCAACATAAATTACATGATACCTAAAGGCCTAATCTTGTCCCTAAAGGCACTCTTTGTATAGTGGGAAAGAAAAGTGACCTTCTATTTTTCAATAAACGTCTATCAATACAAGGCAGTATACTTTAATCTTTACAATTATTTTTGTTGTCTTGATCCTATGAGGATCTACAGATCTCATGTGGCCAGAGGTCCCTATCATGGTGTTACATTCCTTACCAAGTATATGTCTTCACTGAAATCACTTTTGCTCCGTGTCCTACTTCCACATATCTATGGTTCCTTTGCTGAGGGAGAGTGGGACAGAATAATGTTATGACGACATGTTGGCAAGATTTTGTATTTTGTATTTTCTGTTCCAGTGTCCCACTGGCTTTAAGATACTGATCTACCTTTTTTTAGTGGGTTACTATCTAAAAAGATATTTAAAGTCAGTCAGATATAATCAATCCCATTTTGCAGATGAGGAAACATGAGAGAAACGATGAGACTTGCCCACGATGTGTGTGATGCCTCTTCTATCCAGCCACTCCATGTGCTTTTGCTCTGTCTTTGGCTTACATTTCAAAAAGGGCTTTTCAAGGTGATCTTTAGACTTTTAGAAAGACTTTCTAAAAGACTTACAGTATTTTGCAGATGGGACAAAATATATGCTGAAAAGAAAATTCCACATCTTTGTAGAATATGCCAATTCTGTGTATCTCTTTATCATTATTGTTGATTAGGAAATACTAAGTAAGAAATGAGTATTTTGTTCACTAGTTTGGCTGTATTTTTCTTTTCTTTTTTCTTTTTGTTAAAAAATACTATCGCCTTCCAACATTTTTTTTCCTTCCCAACATTTTAACTTGCAAAATAATACTGAATTTTTAAAAATTCACCACCGTAATAGTTTTCATTTTTTCATATTCCCCATTTTATTTCATTCAAATATAGGTCTTACAAGAGTGAAAATGCTGCTTAACATTTTGTTCATGTGATTTCTACACTATAGAGTGTTCACATTTATTTTTAATACCTGGTACTCGACTCTCTAGTAAACTGATGGATTTAATTAGTCTCATGTTGTTGGGTATTTGGTAGGCATAACATTTTTTATTCTTAGAAGTAATGCTGTACTGAAAATTTCATATGTATGCCATTTAGTTCTGCTAAATTATTTCTTTAAAATAAATTCCTCCACTTTGGAGGACTTTGGACTCTTTCAGAGGTTTTGCCTTCCTAAACTTTTCAGATCAAGTGCCAGACAGAGTTTTAGGTATATGGTTGGCAGTCTCTGAAAAAAATAAATGAATAAAAGCAATTCCCAGACTCACAATTATTGGGTCAAGGGATGAATGGCTTCTTAGCTCTTAATACACATTTCCTGGCTATTTACTCACAAAGTTTTATGGCTCTCAATGACCTACGCAATGTACAAGTTTCATCACAGAGGATAGGGCTGGCTGTTATAATTTTTATAATTTCCCCAATTTCATCACTGCTGGTAAATGAAATTGCTTTCATTTAGAAGTCTGATTTCTAATGAGATTGACTTATTTCTTAAAAATTTAGTTTTTTCTTTCTAATTTTACTAATTTTTTCTTTCTAAAAAATTGTCCTTTTAAATAGACTCTCCCTAAAGTATCCTTCACCAGCAAATAACTTTTATTGCATAAAAGAACAAGAAGGAGGATGAGAAGGAAGAGGAAGATGATGAAGAAGAGGAGGAGGAGGAAGAGAAGAACCAAGACCAACTTTTGCAATCTAAGGAATAGATTTTAAATATGTTCCATTTGGGGATGCCATCTTAACTAGACCCAAGGCAGGAAATTTAAAAGCATATCAAGTTCACCTTTTCAAAGGAGATGTTGCTAAATGAAGTTAGGACATTCATGTATATTCAAAACGTTTAAATTTTGCTCCCAGCATCAAATGCTAAAATACTATATAGCACATAAACATCTTTGTTCAGCTGAAAGTGATATTGCTCAGGTCAAAATGTCTCTGTGGCATATTTCTTACTCAAGAAACGATTCAAGGAACGACTGTGGATTACACTTCCAGAAGCTAAAATGAAGTGTCTTTGTTGTGGAAAAGCACAGTTTCCCTTTATTTACAGATATTCTTAATTTTACATTTTACTCTAGCTTCTTAGAAGGAGCTTTAGAGAATGCATATAGACAATGACGCTCTTAAATGTATATCAGCTTTGTTGCTTGTAAGATTAAAAACTTCTGTAAGAGGAAGAAAAAAACACTATTGAGAATGTTCCTTGTCTTAAACACTAGACACTGTCATTGGTATTTGACCTTCACAATATTTAAGGCATTAGGTGATAATTATAATTATTGTCATGCTGAGATTGAGTAAATTGCTGAGGTCATATAGTTATTACATGATTTCTTTCTGACTCCAAAGACCTGGACTTTTCACTGTCCTGTTAGGCATAGTTGTAGTTTCTGAGGCAAAATAATCAAAATTTGCAAAGATGATTGATTAAAAAGAGCGGAATGTTGTAGGGAATGAGACACACTGTGCCATTTTTTTTTTCCTGCTGATACTTGAAGACTATGATTCTTTTCAAGGAAATCCCATTCAATTCCACCCTCAAGACATGCTTCTTTGTTCAGCAGACCCAACTATTTCTTTTAACATTAGAATGTTTCAATTGGAGGAGGTTTTGAGGGTCATCGCTTCCACCTTATACATCTTCGATATCGCAAAATTCAGTTTCCAGATTTGCTCCTAGTCTTTACATTCTTATGATAACTGAATTTGAAAAAGAGTGAGATCAGTTAAAAAAAAAAAAGGTATTTGTGTAATATTTTAAACTTTATGAGAAGCTCATAACTATTTTTCTAATGAATGAGTGAATAAATGAAAGAAGGATTATTTTCCTTTTGCCAAATGGAACAGTACAGTGATTCCAGCAGGATATAGATTTTTTTAAAAACACCAGGCACAGTTATGGTACACTGCTTATGAAGAAATGCCCTTTTTATAACTTGCTTTTTTCCCATGTCCTGGTGGGGAAGAAACAGTGTAAAAATCTTTCTTCTTTTAATATAGAGTGTTACAGTAGACCTGGGTCAGGTGCAGTTGCTTCCATGAGGACGTGTGAGAACAGTTTCTCCACATTAAGAGTAGCTGCAGTTCTTTTGGGCAAATGATTTGCTTGCCTTTTTTTTCCCCCTAGTTTTTATTTAAATTCTAGTTAGTTAACATATAGTATAATACTGGTTTTAGGAAAGGAATTTAGTGATTCATCACTTACATATAACATCTAGTGTTCATCATAATGTGTGTCCTCCTTAATGCTCATCACCCATCTAGCCCATCCCCCACTTAACTCCTATCAATCCTGTTTGTTCCCTGTCATTAAAACTCTTTTATGGTTTGCTTCTGTGTCTCCTTTTTTTCCCTTCCCATATGTTCATCTGTTTTTTTCTTATTTTTCATATATGAGTGAAATCACATGGTATTTGTCTTTCTCTGACTTATTTCAATTAGCATAATATTCTGTAGCTCCATCCACATTGTTGCAAATGCAAGATTTCATTCTTTTTGATGGCTGAATAATATTCCATTGTGTGTATATATGCATATATACGTGTGTGTGTGTGTGTATCATACATAACTTACCTTTATCTTATAGGTGCTACAATTTTGACACTGATCATTTTTGCTTCTGTATCTTGAATGCTAGGAAAATCAGACTCAGAGACTCTGACCCTTCTGAACTGTTTGAAATCATATGGCATATTTTTTGTGTATGAATTACATTTCTGGTTCTGGTGTTGATTTCATGTTTTCTACCTTTATTTCCCATTTCCCCTCCCCCATCTTTATGCATTTATTTTTAATGTCATGTTACAATAGACATTTGAGAAAGCCTCCTCAAATCCCTTTTAAAATACATTGAGATAAATTAATAACTATATAAATCAAGAGAAAATGATCCACAGAGTTGAGACTATATGCATTTCAATGCTTTCAGTGTTATACATATTGTCAAAAAATTAACAATTAAAGGAGTGCTGATTTTTTGGTCCCTCAAAGCACTCAAAAGTTGGACAATTTATTTTAGTGTCTACATGGTTCTCCCAGTTGAGGACAGAACATTCCCACTCTACCAAGTTTAATTTCAGGTCTGCTGTCAGGAGACTAATCTTACTTTATCTTCCATTTAACAGAAATAATTCCACTCTCAATCTGAATTGCCAATGCCTTAGAACAATGACTTTGAGGCTTTAGCTGTGAAGTCCCAAGGTCTGTGCAGCTTTTTTTTTTTTTTTTTTTTTTTTTTTGTCTTGCTAATGACTTGGGAGCTGAATCTGGCATCCAGCAGAGCTTCTCTCTTCTTTTCCTGGTGAGGGCCTGATTTGGTCGACAGGGGGAGAAGGGCTCTAACAATGCGGTTTGGGGGGGCTGCCATCCCAGGACACAGAGGTCACGGGCACTGATACACTAGCAGAGCCTGTTTTCTTGTTTAAATCTTGGGTGGAAAGAAGGTAAAGATGAGACTTAACAATGGCATGAAAGGCTTCTCCCCAAAGCCCATTAAACTGTGGGGAAATCTTGATGGCTAAGAATTGTTTCACACTGTGGATAGATGAGTGGTGGGGGCAGGGAAAATCATTATGCATTCTTAAGATTCCATGATCATCCAGCCTGATATGAGGATTTCTGCAAAAGCCAAATAAGCAGGACATTATTCCCCAAGCTGCACTTACCCAGCTCCTTCTCTGTTCCTCTTGGGCAGAAATTCAGCTAGTCTGGGCTTTGGACCATGCATTAATGAATCTAATAAATTTTTACTATATTCAGTATGTTTCAGAGATGTCTGTTTACAGATTTTGGGGGGCTGTTTTATTTTGTTTGCTTTCTTCTATAATTATATGTACGTATGCATCACATAATATATACGTTTAATCATATTTTGTATATATGTATATGTATGTTCTTCTGAAAGCATTTCCTTGAGTGCCTAGGATGTGTGAGGTACTGTATCTAGAAATGGGAAAACAAAGAAAGATAGTATCTTCTCTTAAGGAGCTCTTAGTAGAGTGGAAGCAATAAGCAATAATAGTTCAATGACAAAATGCTAAAATAAAGGCATAAAGGAAGGAGGCCAATTGTACAGCTGTGGCAGCAGGCACTTGAGGGAATGGAGGAAGGGATGTATTCAGGAAAGGTTTTCAAGACTGGGTTACATTTCATCGAGCGTGCAAGAGTAAATAGAAATTTGATTGTCTGCATTACCGTCTTCCTGTTTATTGAAGGGTGGGAAGTTTGCCAGTTGTAAAAAAAATGTGAAAGGCCGTCTGGGCTGAGTGAGTAATATATGCAGAAGCACAGAGGCTTGCTTGACAAGGTATGCTGAGTGGAGGAACCACGAGAAATTCACTGTAACTTTCACATCATTGAATAGTAGGGTCTGGGGTCATAGAGTAAACAGGACATTGTATTTCGTGGTGAAAGTTTCCTGTAAGTGAGTGACTAGGAGAGCTCCAGCAGGAGACATAATGAGATCCATGTTTTTGGAAGATTATTCCAAAGGCTTAATTGCTCTGACATCAGCTCCCAACAGTTATCAACATCTTGATGCTATAAGTGTATGTTAGAACAGTTACCACAATCTGTGACAAAGGTGATGCAATTATAATTAGGGTCCCACTGTCCCTATGGCATGTACAACCCAATTAGTTTCATAAGGTTTCTTTAAAAGACTATTGGTGTATATGCCAATTTCAGGGGTCATCAATAATAACTTTAATGTTAATCTGAAATACCTTGACTGTTCCATCTATACATTTTTTTTGTTTGAGTTCATATTTACTTTTTAAAAAAATGCTTTTATTTTAAGGGTACTTGGGTAGCTCATTTGGTTAAGCACCCAATTCTTGGTTTCACCTCAGGTCATGATCTCAGGGTCCTGAGATCGAGGTGCCCCCCCCCACCCCCGTTGGGCTCCATGCTCAGCAGGGAGTTTGTTCTAGATTCTCCCTCTCCCTTCCCCCCATCTAAAATAAATAAATAAATCTTAATTTTTTAAAAAATTTTTGTTACTCAACACACAATCAGTCTCAGGTACATCACATAATAATTTAACTTGTCTGTAGGCTTTGCTCAACATATATGTTTACTAGACTCCTAAAAATGAGTAAGCATATCTGCGATTTATTCTCCATTACATATCAGGACCAGTTTTTTGTAGAATGCAGAATTAGTTTAGAATTGGATAGTTAAGACCTATGAGATACTGTAATCACCCATAGAATCAGGAATCATCTCAGGAAAATGAAATACGGAGATCTTTTATTTTACTCTCTTATATTGAAAATGGGTTAAATTGAGTCCTAGATATGTTGGGAATATGGTTACATGGTTAAGTTCTTACTTAAATTTACCTCTTTCTCACCTATATATTTTCTATTATTTATCGATGTATCACACAAGTAGTAGAACTGCTTTTGAAATAAAACAAAAAACAGAGGGGAAAATGACATCCAGATTCTGCCACTTTAGCACAGCCATTATAATTGTTGATATATTACTGCCCATTTTCTTCTTAAACATATTTATGTTTAGTTGAGATTAGTGTATAAACAATTTTTACTCCTTTTATTTTATTTGAAGATTTATTTATTTATTTGAGAAAGAGAACACAAGTCGGGGAGAGGGGCAGAAGGAGAGGGACAAGAAAACTCCCCCCGACCACTGAGCAGGGAGCCCAGTGTGGGGCTCGATCCCAGGACCCTGAGATCATGACCTGAGCCAAAGTCAGATGGTTAACTGACTGAGCCATCCAAACGCCCCTATGCCCCTTTTAACCTTAAATACACACATACTTTCCACTTTACTCCACTGTGTTCTCCTTCCATTCAAATCCCTTTTTCAGGGGTCATCAAATTTAACAATAGATTGAACAATTTACCAATTTAAATGTAACATTTTATAGCCAGGGTATATGCTCTCCTGCTATACTTAATAATTTTAAAAATGCATACATATTAACATATAAATAAATAAAGTAGGCAGGTGGCCTTTTGTTTTCATAACAATGGGACCAAAGGAAACACTGCTTTGAGACTTACTTTTCTCCCTAAATCCATCCTGGGGCACTTTGCTCCCTCATAGATATAGATCTAATATCTCCTTGAACTATTGCATAAAATTTATTAGTGCTCATTTTAATAACCAACCATTCCACTATCAATGGCCATTAGGATCATTTCCTCCTCCTCACTATCTGTTGTCTGGAGAGAGTAAGGAAAGCATACAAAAAGGTGTAAAGGCTGAACTAGGAAATTAACAGTCAAGAGAGAAAGGATGGAAAGGGTCACCCTGGATTAGAAGCAGGGATCTACCCAATGGGAGATGGGAGGAAAGGTGTCTTTGACCACTCATCTGCCAAGGTTATTACAGATTTAATTTACACCACTATCTTTTCCTTATCAAAGAAACAAAGCCAATAGATTAAAAGAATGAAGAATTAGAGATTTGAATGGCAATGCTTTCTGTCTAATTTTGTTACCTAAATTGTATTCTACTGAATTCTGTGAAGGTGTAGCGGCATATTTCACAAAGTGTCCATTTCTCTGTACTTGACCACATTGCGGGTCACAGTGTGTACCCCAGCCCCACTCCCACTGTGTGATGCACTCTGCCCCACCCGCCTTTGTCCTCTAAATTCTGACAAGCTTGCAGGTCTGAGGTGGGAGAGGAGGATCAGAGGTCCTTAAATACCAATGCTAGACAGAGTAATAGGGTAAGAGTAATAATAATAATAGACAAGCATACAATAGAAGATCACAGAAGTGACTCTCCCTGAGAAGCCTGTATAGCTAATTCATGTCAGCCCTATGGATTATGTCAGCAACTGACTGAGAGAACACTTTGTTTTCCAAAGCCCTTGTTGGTCAACGCCGATTCCAAATTAAGAACTCCTTGGTCCTCTGAGCAGATGTCACTCAACCATGTTCCTCCTACATGGTGCAAAGGAAAATACGGCCCAAAGGATTTCTGGCTCTATCAGGGTCTGCTGTGGCTTTCTCCTCATGAGAACACACACTCAGGACTCAGCATTTTTGCTTCCCTTCCACCAAGGCGTGTGAAAAAGGAGACCAATAGAACAACAATAAACAGCAAAAGATCACAATCAAAGGCTCTCTAGCCTTGGGAGGCTGTGTTTGGCCTGGCTTTATGTGCCAGCCAAAGCACAGTTCAAGAAGAAGGGGTGGAAGGTTCTTTTTATTTTTTTCTCCTTGCTAATAGCTCGAGTGATCTACCTCTAGATGTAACCTATTACACTCAACTCTTAATTAGTTTTTGACAGTTGGTGGGCCTGGGATCATTTGGATAAAATAAACTCTTATATCCTTTTTATCAAAATGTATATGTAGTAAATAGTTCTGAGTGTCTCTTCTTTTTGGAGTCTTATCAAAATTATTATTTTTAAATATTACTCTTTCTTTTTTTTTTTTTTTTTCTTTTCTTCCTCAGACTGCCCTTGCTGCGGGTACAAAGGAATAGTCAGATGATCTCAGGCCAGGCTGTAAAAGAGAGAAATCTAGATGCAAAACCTAGAGAATTCAGCTCTTAAAGAGTTCAGTTGTCAATTCTATCAAATTCAGAGCAATAAACACTCATTGGCTGTCCATCTCTCAGACATGCTGCACTGGGCATGGCGAGGTAGAGATGAAAGGCATCCACACACACATGGACACCCTTTGGGGAGGAAACCAAAGTGCAATTTGATTAGGGTTACAAGATAGGAATGTACACTCTGCTAAAGGAGCACACATACGGAAGTAATTTATTCTGCCTGGAGGGGTCCCAGGAACCTCAGTGCTGAATGACTGGCCTGAGCAATAGGGTGCTAGCTTTCAAACATTCTGTGACTGAGACTTACCGTTGAAAATATATTTCACCTGGTTGTCTCAAGCACACAAGTGCTTGTCTATGTAGATGACACTCTCACTGCATGTGATATACTCTTATATCTTTCTTCAATTCTGCTCCAGTTGCTGATTAACACACATTTAACTGAACATCCTTGTGCAATTCATGAATGGAAAATTTAGCTTAAAAAGTCCTGAAGTAGACCATGGACATTGGAAGGACCCAAAACTGGTTTTAAATCCTGATGCGGTCAACCAGTAGTCCTAAGATTTGGACAGTTTGCTTCACTTTTCTGAGTCTGAGCTTCCCTGTCTACAGAGAAAGTGTAAGTGGTTACTACCTATCTGACTGGGTTAAAAGAGATAAAACTCATAAGCAGCTCCTTCCTTCCTTTAATTTTTTTTTTTTTTTTGAGAGATAAAAGGGGGCAGGGCAGAAGGAGAGAGAGAGAATTTGGAACAAACTCCATGAACAACGTAGAGCCCAACACGGGGCTAGATCTCATGACCCTAAGATTATGACCTGGTCATAATCAAGAGTCAGATACTTAACTGACTGACCACCCAGGCACCCCGTAAACAGATTTATATAGGGAGAGCTCAACAGATAGTTCATTGGAGGGCTGACAAAGAGTGGGGAAGGGGCACTCTAGGAACACTGACTCTTTGGTAGGATTGTCCTTATCACCCAAAACATGACGGATATGCCTACAAGCTTACAGAATACCAGGTGGAAGAGAGAAATAAAGTTTGCCAAGGCTCTGCCCCTGGGAGAGTAGGTGTAGGTGTGTGCGTTTTCATGTGAATCAGTGAGTGTATATGTACATGTTTGTAGGTATACGTGTGCATGTGTGTGAGAGACAGAGAGCTTGTATGTGGAGGGGGTTACTGTATAGTGTACTTCCATGCATGAGTTGGACAGAATGTGCCGAGGCTGGTGTCAGCACAGGGACTAAAATCAGTTGTCCCTTTTCAATGACCTCATAACCAATCTCACTGAGCTTTTCTCAAACCAACCAGCCCAAAGCTTTCCTGAGACCTTCCTCTTCCCAACGGACCACAGCCTCTTGTGACCTTGACACAGTCACCTCTTCCCTCCCGGCTTGATCTTCCTTACATATATGTATTGAATATATTAGACCAGATTAACAAATTTTTAAAAAATCTTTTAGGAAAATGGTATAATCTTTTTTCAAGCATAATCTTAGAGGGTGCTGTTACTTAATCATGGTCGAAAGAGAAATATAAAGCTACAGACATATGGTAATAGCTAACATTCATTAAGCAGGTACTATATGCCTGGCTCTGTGCAAAATTCTTTGCATGTATCGATACAGTTAAGACTTGTGACACCCCTATAATCTAGTTACTATTATTATTATCTTGATTATGCAGATACAGATACCTTGTTCAAGGTCACAAAGCTAGTGAGTAACATGCCTGGGCTTCAAATTTAAATGTAAATATATCTTTCTGTGGCCCCTTTACAGAAACCCAGGCCCCTGGGGGCTGCATTTGAAAAACCCCCGGACTTAGGTGATCTATCTGTGAGTCTACTTTCTTGCTCTAGCAAACAATGATTTCATCAGTGACTTCACAAGACTATAAATAAACAACTAATCTCTACACTCTTTGCCACATCCATGGATATACATACATACACATACATACATTATATGTGTATATATAGATTTATATGTTACCATGAAACATATATATTTGTGGCTGTACTTTATATATGAATATATTTACATATATGAATAAACTTTATGTCTGGTGAATATATACATCACATATATACCATACATACAGATGATGAACTAAACGAATGTTGCCATAATACACACATGGAATGTGTAGTAGATTTGTGATAGAGCCAGGACATTCAGTGCCACTTCCTTAGAAACCCCCCACCTCTGTCCCAACCAGCACCAACACTGGAAAAGAGCCAGACCTAGGGAGTGATCTTCATAGCTCATCAAGCTCCTATTTTGCAAGCCAAGATAAATGATAAATCCCAGGTAACAAATCAACCCTCAAGCCCTATTTATTGATCCTTGTCTTTGTCTTTACCCAGTTCATTCTGTTGGAGTCGAGGGCAAAAGACTGTCTGTTTCCAAGTCCTGGGTAGCATTCTGAGACACATTAGAGAGTATATATTTTCACCGAAAACCCATGCTTAGCTCCAGGGGAACATGATTGTTAAATATAATGCATATTTACTATTGTGCCTTAAAAGAGGATTAGTGAAAGAGGACATTACTTTAATTTCTTCCATGTGGCTCTGAGCGCTGGTAGTTAATTTCCTCCCTGTATTTCAAGAGGACGTTGTGGTTGAAGAGTTAAAGTCTAATTAGGCTTCCTGTCAAAAGCAACAAAACCCTGGCTTCAGTGGATTCCCTCTGACAAAAACACCTTTTACTCTGAGGCTCCCTGTTGGCCCCGTTTCCAGTTTGATTGGAGTTCATCCTGAGTGAAGTCTCCTTCAAAGGGGCAGGAAGCCAGTCTCCCAAATGCACTGGAGTCAGGGAGTCAACACTGGCATTGACTTTGAAAAGGAGTTTGTGATTTTCTGCCATGGTTGCAGGGAGCAGGAACGGAGAACCCGCAGACATGGGAAGCAGGCGGAGTAACTGTTAGGAGGAGCAGCTGGGGCAGTGGTTCATGAGCTTTCCCTTATACATACATCCTTATTACAGCAAGTTAATGAAACAACCTTTTTCCTATTTGAGGATAGAAATTGTAAGGAAAACGTATCTGAACCTCCAAAATCTCTGTTTAGGGCTGTATCTCTGTCTTGTAAGGTTTTTGGGAGAATAGCATTAACCAGGTCTGCGGAGCCTTTGGTCCCATGCTTGGCACACACGCAGCTTCTGCTGTTGGTTTTCTCCACCCTCTCCTTCCTACCCACAGTGGCTTTAGCTTCCAAGAACTCTCATTCAAAACCATGTGTTCTACTTACCACCTGAGGCACATTGGACAATGATAGCAGGTAATCCTTGCTGAGCCCCTGTGATGTGCCAGGAACGAGTCTAAATACTTCACATGTATTCATTTATTTATTGCCCTTGTTCATCCACCCAAACACCCGACAGGTAACTACACTTTTGCAGAGAAAAAGAATATATAACATTAACGGAGCACTTACTGCTCTTAGCACATGACTGTATTTACTTGTTTTATTCTCACAACATTGTGAAATAGATCCCATTATTCCCAGTTTCAAAAACAAGGAAACTAAGTCACAGAGTGATTATGCAATTAGCCGAAGGTTGCAGAGCAAGAGCTGGAATTCTGACCCAAGCAGTGGGGTCCCAGAGCTCCTGTCCTTCTCCCTTGCCTCCCAAGACTTAGTTCCCTCATTTGTAAAATTGGACTAACACAACGGTACCTACAACAAACAGTTGTTGCGATGACTGAATAAAATAGTGAATTTGAAAACACCTTACAAATGATAATGTGATACGTAAGTGCTAGATACTACGGCAATTATGGAAATTGTCACAGTGTAGCCATAAATAAACAGAGTTGGGTACACAATGAGTTTATTAGAAGGTGAAAGAAAAGACTAGGTTTATTGAATGCCTACTAACCTACTGTGCAGTATTTTTTTTAACTCATATTACCTCATTTTGATATTTTTATCCCCAATGTACAAAAAGACAAACAGAAGCTCAGAGAAAGTTCAGTACTGTGTCCATATGACTCATCTGGGAAATAGAGCAGGCAGAATTACAAGCCAACTTTGACCAAGTATAAGACCTACTGTCTTTCCATTTCACCATCCTGGTTTATGAGAACAAAGTAGATTTATCTCCCCATGGCATTTTTTCACAGGATGCTTATTTTGCTTCTCTTCTTTAAATAAGTTATGAATGAGTTATCCATGCAGCATTATACTATTGAAAATAAAATCTTTTACCCTAAGATTTCTTGTTACATTGACAGCCAAATTTCCCAGTTTGTCATTGTGTCTGTGTGTGTGTGTGTGTGTGTGTGTGTTTCTTATTCTGAGTTTTAAGGTTCAATCTCGCTGGATTTGCTAAAATATTGGTGGACCCATTTTACGTACTTGAATTTTAGACCTGGTGCTGGCAACTCACCTAACGACAAATCTCTGGGAAGGGAAATAAGTTCCACAGCAGCTAGATTTCAAGGTTGGGCAGAGTCATTCACATGTCAGAAGTGCTTTCAAAAGTCAAATATGGATTGAAGAACAAATCTTGGGTTTAAATTCTCACTCTTGTTTTTACTGAGTGATGATAAGCAAATTGTCAAACCCTCATCTGAAAACGGAATTATTATAACTGCCTTGCTGGATTAAATAAAATGGTGGCTATTACATGGTAGGTGTCCAATAAATATTAATTTCTTTCCTACCAGTTTCCTTCTAGAAGGGAGTTTTGGACTGTGGAAGTGAAGACACATGCATTACCATTTTCCTGGGACCCAGGAGTGATAAAATGAAATTAAGTCCATACTGAAGAATGATTCACATGGAAGAGTTAGCTTTCTTTTAGGGCTTACATGGAGTTGGGGAATATAACTATCTGTTAGAATACCTGGTATATATCACATAAATGAGTAAACTTTAAGTGTCATTAGTTCTGGAGTTAAGAGGGGAACAATACTTTGGCCAATGCGGTAGCTAAAATAATGGTGAGAAGATGGGAGTGGAGGATGGAAGCTTATCTTTATTTCCATACCCTTTCCAGTGACTTGGTGGGAATTGTCAGATGCTTCTTGAGCCTGAAGTCACCCCTTTCCCTTCTCTTGAATGCTATGCACACAGAGGCCATTCTAGGCAGAAGAACATTCCATGCCTTCTTTTTTCTTTTTAGATGAGGAGTCTATTGGCCAACATTTACTAGCAAAGTTGGTGTAATTTAGAGCAATCAGGAGACACTGCAACCAAATTAAATTTCTCCCAGCACAAATTACACTTCTTGAACAGCACAACATCTTTTATGCCTCGGGGCCTTTGCACGTTCTTTCCCCCCTCTCTTTGGAAAGTGTTTCGCTTTCCCTGCGTAGTTCATCTTCACTTGATTGACTCAAACTCATCCTTGGGGCCTCATTTGTTCAGGGAATGGCTCTGTGACTGCACGCATCTTCCCACATCTAGACAACTAGTTTGTTTCCTTGCTGTATGTTTATACATTTATGGTGCCCTGCCTCAGCTCTCTACACAATTCTGATTCTCCGTTCACCATATTTCTCTCCCAGATGTTTTGTAACCTCGGCGAGAACTTTGCCTGTCCTGCTCACTGTGGTGTCTGTGCTCAGCACCATATGTAGCACATAACGGGCACTCACAATATGTTTATTAAAGGAGTTCATGAGAGAGCAGTTGAGTGAGTGAGAGTGAAACGAGTCAAGCAGGTATGAGGTAGCAGGAAGAATATTGAGCTGTGAATCACAATGCCTTGGAACCACACTTAGCCTTAATTTTAACTAGCAAATTGACCCCTAGGCCACTTTAATTTCTTAGGCCTAAAGCAGCTTATACTATTATCTCAAAGAGTTATGGGAATTCAATCAAGGGCCCCGCATATGGCAGATGCTTGATTAAAAGTGAGTTCTTCCCTACTGTGAGAGAAATCATTGATGGAGGTTGTGCCACCACTGGGAGCTCCCAAACCAGCTGGGTCATGGGGAGCCCTGGGTCCAAACTCTAGATCTGCTCCGCAGAGAGAAGATGTCAAAGATCAACTGAAGCATGAGCTGCTGCCCCAGAAGGGAGTGTTCTCAAGCTGGGGCCCTCACTTTTCCCTTCTGCAGAGGGACTGTGCCTCTGGATGGGGACACATGATGCCCTCTCTGGATGAGAAAGGCCTCTTTCAGGAAGACTCCCCCTCTGGCACCCATGACCTAAGTCATAAAGGTGATTCATTTACCAGGTTCCAAGGCTTCACAGCAATATATATAAAGGTCCATGGGTGGAGGGAGGCATGTACTCTCTCTCCCCTGCAGCAGCTTTGGTGCTACAGGGAACACTCAGAGGTATTGAACAGCTTGGTGAGTTTCATTGGAAGTGTAAATGTTTATGCATACACATAAGCGCTCACCCTGGGTACTGGGTGGAGATTCTTGGCCATAACCTTCCAATGTGTTGTGCTGGAGTTATTTTCCACTGGAATATCTTAATAAAAGAAAATCCCAAAGACAAAACTGTAGATTCAGGGACTGCAAGCTTCTGGCAGTATTTTGCTTGAGAGGCCCTTTCCCTAGCTCTGGATTCCAACCATTATACTTAAAGGGACTGAAGGCTAGACCCTTAGTAAATCATGCTTTTGTGGGGGATAGGTGAAGCCTGGAGGATACCCTCCCCCTCAAATGGACCCTGGCAGGCAGGCCCCCACAAAATGCTCTTTGGCAGGCCCAGCTCATGGGAAAATGTGATTTCCTGCCTGCTGTGGATGCCTGGGAGTCTGTACATGTGTGTGTGTGTGTGTGTGTGTTCCCTGCTCTATTGTGGGATTTGGGGAAATGCAGAGCATCTCTCTGCATTTCACGTAGCACTGCTTAGCCTGTATGAAGCTGCCATAGGGGAAAAGCCTGGACTTAGAGGTGAGACCAAACTGAGCCTCACTTTCAGCTTTCTGCCTAGCAGCTGTGTGAGCATGGACAAATCACGTAACCTCTCTGTGCCTCATTTACTCATTCCATAAAAAAGCCTCCTCTCTGTTTGGGGTGGGGGACTGTTTGGGATTACAATGAGATAAGATACATAAAGCATCCCTACAGTGCTTGGCAAACAGGAAGCACTGCTTTCCTTGCTTATAAGACAGTAACTTACGAAATTATTTTCTCAGATGTAAGAAGATCAGTGAAGGGTCACTGTTCTCTCTGAGGATACTTTAATATTCCCAAATCTTAAGCATATTTAATATTCATAAGTTATAATTTACTTTTTCTCATTTTGCATTTATATCTGGGATCGTCTCTTCCTCCTCAGGGAAAACAATACCATATTAGGTAGCTGGTCCTGTTCAGGACACTGGAAATAATAAAAGCGAAATCTTTCAAATTTTGGTTACTTGCCTCTCATTTATAAAATTTTCCATATGTCTTACAAAGAAATCACAAATTCAATGGGATCAGCCAACGTGAACACTGAGAGACTGTGGGTAACACAGATTCAAAACGGAGTCCCCTGCTAGGGAGCCTGAAATGTCTCTGGTCTATTGCCCAGCCTGCAAAGCTCTCTGAGGAAGAGAGATTAGACTTCAGGATGCAAAAGTCTCAGGGGAATAAGGAATGAGGTGTGAAGCTCCCTTAATGGAGGAAAGAACATCTCCCCCGTGTCTCCTAAGGTTTATTCCACCAGATTTCCAGGAAGCAAAGAGCACGCATCTCCAGCCAGTATTATTGGCTCCATCCTCTGAATAGAATGACATATGGTAATTGACATTACTGTATCAGTACAATTTCCAAAAACTTAAAAACAGTGGGTTAATTCAGTGCTCAGTGAAAATATATTTTCTACCAATAGTGTTCAACCCAACCTACCCTTCCTAAGGTGCTCTGTGAATTATTTACCTGGAAATTTCTGTGTCTGCCAAAGTGATGGTAATGTATTGACTGTTGTAGGAAAGTTTTAAGACAGCATTCTTAAAATACAGCAATGTACCAGGGTGCCTGGGTGGCTCAGTGGGTTAAAGCCTCTGCCTTCAGCTCAGGTCATGATCCCAGGGTCCTGGGATGGAGCCCCGCATCAGGATCTCTGCTCAGCAGGGAGCCTGCTTCCTCCTCTCTCTGCCTGCCTCTCTGCCTACTTGTGATCTCCTTGTGTCAAATAAATAAGTAAAATCTTTTAAAGAAATACAGCAAGGTACCATAAAGTTATCAAAAGTAAGAAAGAAAACAAAAGTCAAAAAGAAAAAAAAAAGATTCAGAATGACCTATACAATTGTTAGGAAGATGCCACAAATTATTTCAAATCTCTCAATGGTCACTGGAAAACAAAAAATAAGCAAATAAATAAGTAAAACAAAAAAGATAGTCACACAGTTTAATGTCCCTGGAAGAAACAGATAATATGCACTAGATATAACACACGCCTTCTCTCCAGTCCTGTCAAACCTTTGCAAAGTGGCTAGTATCATCTTTGTGACTATAGTAGGAGTCAGAGGAACAGATGTCTAGCCCAAGCTCCCACAGACGAGGTAGGATTTGAAGCCAGATGTATTTTGTTTGTAAGTCTGTGTTCTTGTCACTGAAGGACGCCGGTCCTCTTCGATGGGCGTGGTGGCACCACAGTGGATGTATAACACAGTCCTTCTGTGGAATTCACCAGGATCTTTGCAGAGATTCTAGGAGGAAGGTATGAGTTTCCGTAGTGGTTACATGACCGGAGGGTAGGCAGCGAACTTACCTATGTATGTGTGTGTGTGTGTGTGTGTGTGTATGTGTGTGTGTTCAGCACTCACATCAGGGTGAAGTTCAAAGACACACAACACTGGTGACGAGCCAAGGTAAGGTCTCCTGGGCTGAACTTTCAGGTTTTTAAACAAGCTTTTAGATCCAGTCATCCTCACCCACCACCTCCGTATGTTCTCTTGAGAGAGAACGAATGAGACTTTCCCCCCATACTATCTCTTATCAGATGATCGGGGGAAGTTTGGGAAGTCGTAATTGATACCTACATACTCTCCTAATCCCAGCTTTGAAGCTCCCTAGTGTCAAACTTTCCATCCTGAGATATGGGCTTTCTTCACACTTGTCAGAGACAGACTTCTGGTTTGTAGAATGAATATTGGAGCTTCACTGTGCTTCGTATGTCCTTGCCTGATTTTTTTTTTTTAAAGATTTCCAGTATTCTCACTGGGAGAAAACTGAGTCAATGGCCTAGTTTCAAGGCCAATTTTAGAAGAAGCGATCTAGTAGAAATTCATGATACTACCGTGGTCATTTTTAGTGTTTTAGTTATTTATTATTCAACTCCTTTCCGAAAAACATCCCTGATGGAGACTGATCCCTATATCACTGCCTTTATGATTTGGCACAAAAGTGGTTCTAATGGCCCGCTCCCCTCTGCTGGCTCCCACAAGCAGTCCTCCAGGGCAATCAGGAAATCAGGATGTCAGTTGTGCCCCTACCAGCCAATGAGAGTCTTCCGGCCAAAGTCATGGACCAGTCAAGGTCAGATCATTGCAGCGACAGTGTTGGCAGTGCCATCCTAGTAGTGACAATGACATTGGCTGGGGCCATGGAGATGGGGATCATATCGATGTTAGAAGTGGTGCCTCACCTAAATGTTCTACCAATATGAGTGTGCTGGGTGTCCCAATACGGAGTCTAGAGCTTCTTTCACTTCCTGCAACTGTCCAAATCTGCGGCTTTACTTCTGGGAGATATGTTCTATCCTTCCAACAAACTTGTACCCTGCTTGATTTGGCCATAATCTTTTCTATCATTTGCAACAGAAACCCATGATGAGCACAGGAACTAACAATGACAGAATACTGACTTTCCTGGTAGGTCCTATGTTAAATGTTTTAACCTCTAAGATAATTGGCTTCCTACTGTATCTTATGAGACTAGTTTTATTATTTGCAATTTTATAGATGTGAATCTTTAAGAGTGGAAAAAAAAAAAAAAACTAAGAACCTAAGTTAATCATTCACTTCCTCTGAGTACCATCTCATTTAATCTGCAATTTAATCTGCACAACCTTCTATATTAAGTAAAACCACTTTCAATGTATCTAAGAAAACAATGATTGCAAAATCTACAATTCTCTACATACCACTAAGAAATAAAAGCCTTCAAAGAAATGTCAAATTTCCTCCATGGAAATGTCCATGGCAGTTGCTGATAAACTCACATGTCTGTTAAGGGAATGAGATGCATCTCAGCCCAATCTTCTACACCTGCTTGCCATGGACCAAGAGTTATGTTACCGTCTTTATTTTCATTACCCCACTCCATCCTTATGTAGGTGTCAGTTGTCCTAATAAAGGCTAATCTGGGGTGCCTGGGTGGCTCAGTTGGTTGAGCAACTGCCTTTGGCTCAGGTCATAATCCCAGACTTCCAGGATCGAGTCCCTCATCGGGCTCCCAGCTCCTTGGGGAGTCTGTTTCTCCCTCTGACCTTCTCCTCTCTCATGCTCTCCCTCACTCATTGTCTCTCAAATAAATAAATAAAATCTTTTTTAAAAAAAGGTTAATCTACCTACATTCAGAGACTGTGTTTTATCTGTCCTGTCTCTGTACCTCCAGGGACCGGAACAGTGCTGGATGGAGCACAATGATAATATTTGAGGGAAAGAGCTACCAATGAAATGGCATGGAGGTGAAAGACCATATAGTCTTTTCCAAGAATTCAAGTGGAATAGTGGAACACCACTCCAGAATCCATTGCCTCGGTCAGATTGATCAATTGCGAAATGACCCCAATCTTCACTCTTCCTATATCCTGACCCTTTGTCATAAAACTCTGCCTTTTACTCTGACTCTGGTAATGGCCATGTAACTTCTTTTGACCAGTGGGCTATTAGCATGCACCATATAAAATCAGGTTTGAAAGAGCTTGTATGGTTGATCTTGGTTGCTTTTGTAGCTTTGCCGTTGCCATGGGAACATACCTGGATTTACCTGTAAGAGGATGGAGGACCCGTGGAGCAGAACCAAGTTACCTTGACTGTCCTGGCTGAGGCCATGCTAGACCAACCAACAACCTGTAGACCCCAGATGTATATGTGAAGCTAGGCAAGCCACAGTGCAACCAAGAGACCCATAACTGAACACACAGCAATAGACCAAACTAGATGAAATCAACCGATACTCACTCCTAAGTCTCTGAAACTCACAGATACAGAAGCAAAATAAACATTTATTGTAGTAGGCCACTGGGGTTTGTGATTGTTTGGAGAACAGCATATTTGTGGCAATAAGTAACTGATACACCCCATACAGAATATGTATGGGAATAAACAGAGCAATGGCAAAGTGCTATTTGAAAGGCAGATGCGGGGCAGCCAGCTGGTCGCACTCAGCAGCTAAATGACTCCCTTAGGGTCACCAACCTAAAGCATGTGTGATTAACATTAGTGCATCGATAAATTTACCTAATATTACATGTCATCGGCTGTTTGGGTCACTTGTCCCTGGTAGAAGCTGCAAACATTAAGGCTGTAAATGGCTGGTGTGTAGGGTTTGTAGGACAGAGAAGCGGAGTGATATGAGGATGGCAACAAAAGCAGAAGCCATACACAGATGATTTTGGATGCTTTCCTGGAGTTACCAGGATGCTCGGGGGATTAATGAATGTCAGTTGAATGAATGAGATATTCTGGGAACGATGGACATTTCCTGGCATTACTCAAGTGGGGTGGGTCCCTCCTTTGCCTCTGTGAAAAACTGGTTCTGTTAGGTAGTGAAAATGCCATCTGCTGCTGCAAATTTTACTGGCCTCCTGGGCTTTTTTTAAGTAATATTTGCCAGGTTATGTAGCATATAATCAGAGACATAGGGCACCTTTAAATGGTGTAATTTTTCAAGGCAGAAAAGCCTTCTGTTAAAGAGAAGACGGGAAGAAGACCAAATCAAATAACAATTATGAATAATACACTACTCAGCCCATAACAAAAGGCTCTGGATTTTATAATATGTTCCTGCCAAAGGCCATGTGTAATATTTCCTTGTTAGTAGTTCCCAACCGCTATGAAATCCACAAAACCTCTCCCAGCTGCTAAAGACTTATTCTCTGTCCTGTCCGATTCTGGGACATATCCATAAGGTTTAGAAAATATGACTAAGATTCCCAACTTGAATGACACTAATAGTAATTTTCTAAGGCTTTGGAGAGATGTAAGGAAACCACAGTGCATGTCTGTTTAAAAAGTGCTCTAATGGTTTGTAGTGTTCCAAAGGTTGCAAGAGGGAGGTCGAGACAGAACTATTTAATAAGCTGCCTTTCAATGACCTGAATGATGTTGGCATCATATTAATAATCAGTACAAATTAAATTATATTAAAACCTGAGGTTCAAAACTAAAGCATTAAGAAGGATTTGAGCAGGTAGACAAATTTACTTCTATTTTTTTAAGATTTCATGAGACTTTAAATGCACATAAGGAAGTCATGAATGCTCCTTCCATGTGTTTAAGGTTGTAGTACATCTTTCTGCTTGAATTAAACTTGCTTCAGTAGAGAACAGAAATATAAGAGTATTTAGAAATATGAAAACATAAACACAAAAAATACAAGAATGTCCTCCTAAGAATAAAACACCAAATGAGAAGAAAATACCTTGAAGGTAATGCAGAAAACATATGGAGCTTCCATTCTTCATTTCTTTGGCATTTCTAACAGATTGCTTGTGATATCTATTGAAAACCAACATTTACGGGGCCAATGACTAAGCCAGGCAATGTGCTAAGCACATGTACTAACTTATTTAATTCTTAAAGCAGTGTTTTGAAGTGGGTACTATTTTTATCCTCACTTTATAGACAAGGAACTTGAGGCTAAGAAACGTTAAGTGTGTTACCCAGTGTCACACTGTAAGAGGCAGTACTGCTAGTCAACCCCATGTCAGGGGGAGGCTACAGTTCATGATTCAATCACCACGTTCAAATATTAACACCTTCTGACACTCCATCTGTCCTGAAAGCAAAGTCCTGGTGACCCTTGAATTCCAACCAAAACGGAGGTTAGGACTGTTTGCTACTGACTTCTGGAAATATTGCAGTCAGCTGCAGGCAGGTATTGATAATAATTAAAGGATAGTCAGGAAACCTTTAATCTATACCTAGGTATGACTGTTTCTTTAAAACTTTGCTATAGGTTCTTAACGTCTCGTGGCTAGTTAAATTAAATTGTTTCCTAAGTTGGCAAAGCATTATCTTTAATAGATAAGGTAATAATTACCTAGAAGACTTCCTATATTGCTACTCATCCTAAAGAAAGCTTAGTCAATTAGTCCTCAAAGCAATGGAGCAAGGAACTTGGGGGCACCTTCTATAATCTTATAACATTAAATCAATAATGTAGTTATAAACACCACAGAAAGTGCCAATGACCTTGAATTCACAGGATCTTCACATTCGGGAGGACAATGGCAGGGCAGTTTTCACCATCATGTCACCCATCCCTTCTTTCTGTGGAGGTGATGGCTGACAGGTGTCTCCTTACATCATCTTATTGTCTCCAAGGTAAGTGTTAGCACCCTTCCTTGCCTTAGTTGACATTCTTGCACATTTTGACAAGTTGTTACTTCTTTAATGATGCCAGTCCTTGCTTTCTTGCTGGAAAAATGAAGTCCAGATGAATATATCCGGAAATATTTTAATATAGGATTTTTAATATTATTCAGATATGGTGAACCCAAGAGATCAGGGAACAACTGCCATTGAAAAGACATTGTTTTACACAGAGATCCAAGGGGAAAGGAGGATACCATAGAAGGTCACTTAGAGAAGCATCAGAACCAGTCAGGAAGCAGAACATTGGGCGAAGCTTTGGAGAGAAGTTTTTATTTTGTGGTTTCCATAGGAAGAAACAGTCAAGGCAGGGTAAGTAGACATCAGATTGGCCAGTCTGGATAATTTCAGTGACCTCTGGAGTGGAAGGGGCTGTCCCTAGTTGTCTGGTACCCCCAGAGTACCAGGGTCAGCAATTCCCCAGATGTCAAAGCATCAGAATATAGAAAATAAAAAATATGGTTAATACACTGTGAAGAATTCATCTTTCTAACAGCAAATGCAACTCCTATATGCACATGCACATGTGTGTTCATACATATGAGTGTCTGTGTGTCTATGCTGGACTAATTGGTCTTACACTGTTACCTGAAGTCCGAGAATTTCCAGTGATTCAATATACATTTCTAGGAAATGAGGCTCCACATGGATTGTGCTATAAATAGCATGGGTCCCCCCACTCATCTTTCATTGGCTTGGCCTGGCCCCAAGGATTCTGTCTGGGGAGCACAAGCAGACTCTTTACAGACTCTTCCTCCTTTTCTAGAGAGTCATCAATTTTGGGTGGAATTTGAGGTCTCGATCATGGTGGCCATCATTTTAACTTTCATTTTGAGTAGCTTTTGTCTAACTGAGTGTGGCTGTCATGGTTGAAGATAAAGATGGCTCTTCCATCTCCTCCTCGTTTTTAGTGTGACCAGATATTTTCCTTAAGAGTTGAGCTTTTTTTACTTTCTTTCTTTCCTTTTTTTTTTTTTTAAAGTAAGTGCTATACCCAAAATGGGGCTTAAATTCATGATGACCCTGAGATCAGGAGTCACATGCTCTACCAACTGAGCCAGCCAAGTACCCCAAGAGCTGAGCATTTTAATTAATCAATTTTTTCCTTCTATCCTTGTCTATGAATACTTACTAAATTTTGTATGCCCACACAAATCCAGGCACCTGGGGGGTACACAAAGAGAAACCGAACAATGTTTACAGCCTCATAGAGCTTCAAAGATAAACCTTAATAACATTCTCTGAATGCAAAAACTATACTTAGTCGTCTGATAATTCAAGGTCCTGTTAAGCCTTAAATATCGTCTTCCTTTAGAAATAATGGTTTCAAATGTTGTTAGGAAATATGTCCAGGTTTGTCCCCAGAAAGAGGATGAACCACAGAAATGGCAGAGTCTGTATATGCAAGAAAATCAAGGCCAGGGGTTCTAGGATCATGTATCTGATTTCAAATTCCATCTCCAGGTCTTACTAGTCCTAGGATTTGGGGCAAGTTGCTTGGGTATCTAAGACTTGGTTCTGCCATCTGTTTAAGAAAATAATAATTATTAAAAAACTGTACAGGAGAAAATAAATGACCAATTAAAGATTGCTGTCAGGATAACTGAGAAAATTTGTTGAAAACACTTGACACTGAGCCCAGTGCATATTAAGTACACATAGTCTTTATTGTTGTTATCATTATTATGAAGAATGACGTATTTAAGTGGAAAGCCCATAAGCACTGATATCAGGGGAATCTGAGTCTCAGTACTGATTCTGCCACTTACTGGTTCGTGTCATCCTGGGTGTGCAACTTAACATTTCTGAATCAGAAATAACAAACCTACCTTTCAAGGATTTCCTGAAACTGGAAGATCATAAATGTGGCATGTCTATAACTACTATTTGCTGGTTTCCATTAGAGGTGGTAGCTATAATCATTTGTGTTATCTGGTGATTAACTAAGAATCTTACACTCCTGGAATATCAGCCAAGCATTTCTGAGGGAGAGGAAAACAGGAGCAGGGAGGTAAAAGGATCCTTTTGCTTTTTATGATGTTCTGGGTTCTTTTGGCACAGCTTGAGTAGAGGCCTATGGTTGGCCTCTGTACGGGATGCCTGTGGTTCCACCCGCCCAGCCCGCCGAGCCTTTGGTCCAATCTCCAGGACCTGCGTTGATGGCTGTCTCTGCGGCTACCTATGACCACAATTGGAGAAAATCCAGATGGCTGTGGGGGGAGCCTCATGTGTGACTCTGTGTTCCTGGGTGTCTGCCAGTGGACTCATTTTCCTGAAGGAATGTGTAATATGTACCAAGATTATGTGGGGCCTCTGGGTGGGTGGACACTCAAGGCCAAGGGGCCCTGGATCTTGGGCAAAATGGGATAGGTAGCCAGCTGTGCGGTCAGGTCCTCACATGACATACTTATCAGTCCAGCCTGAAAGGATTTTCTCTTTTCTGTGACAGAGGGGCTGAGAAGATTTTATGAATAGAACCAGTGATGAAAGAAGGTAGAAGAAAGGAGGCCAGTGAAAAACTCAGAACTAGGGAATCTGAGCTTGAAGGTGCATTCTCCCACTTCCTAGCTACGTGGCTTTGTGTGAGTGTTTTTATTACCCTTCATCTGTAAACTAAGTATCACAGCAAGTGAAATCTCATGGACCTATTTTGAGGATCAAATGAAACACTTGTCAGTTTTCTTGAACACGACTCTGATATTTTGCAAAAAAGGTAGCAATCCAGGGATGTGCTTTATTTGCTAGTGAGGATTTCAGAAAAGGGTATACTGAAATATTGCTAGTGAAATCGTGGGTTAATGTAAATTTTAGTGGAAATAGTATAAGTAGAAGGAGGGAAGGAAGGAAGGAAGGAATGGGGGAGGATTGCTGACTTAAAAGTGTGCACTTCAGACATATAAGAAAATGAAATATAAGCATATAGTTTGTGGAGCACAGACCCCAATTGCTCAATTCTAGAATCTTCCACTTCCAGGCTGTATAATTTGGGACAAGGTATTTAACTTTTTGATGTTTCAATTTCCTCCTGTAAAATAAGGGTAACAATAGCTCTGTCATTTGTTTGGAGATTTTTGGATATTTAAATATGCTAGGACATAAAAAATGCTAAAATAGTATGTGGAAAATTATGAATGTTTCTAAGTATTGGCTATCATCTCATAAATGTAGAACCTCATATCTAATACAAGACCTTCTATGAGAATATCTTAGTGACTTAAAAAATGTGAAAATATACATCTGAAACTAATGATGTACTATATGTTGGCTAATTTAATTTAATTTTTTTAAAATAAGGGTAAAAATGTAATCAAACAAGACTCCAATGCTCAAACCATCAAGTGGAATGGTCACACACAGTTACAAATCTCTATTTGAAAAAGATATCCTGGATAATGTTAACAAATGAGTCACACATTGGGAAAAGATTTTTTAATGTTTAAATTGAGAAGGGATTCATTTCTAAGTATACTTTAACTCCAAATTAACAGGCTCAAGCAGGAGACTCATAGGAAAATAGACAAAGTAACCAGGAAATGTACAGACATCAAAGTCCAATTGTCTGAAAAGTATACAAAAATATCCTTGAGCTCACTAGAAATAGCAGGACTGCATATTATAATAGCAAGATATCACTTTACACCCATTTGAATGGCAAGAAAAAATGGGAATGTTGAGATTATCCATCACTGTCAAGGCTTTGAGAGGGCAGGAATTTTTACGCACTACTGATGACTGGAATGACCATTCTGAAAAACAATTAGTAAATATTTAGCTAAAATAATTATTTATTTTCCCTGTGATCCAACCAACCTAATCCTGTATATATGTTCCAGAACAGTTCTTGCAAATGTTCATAAGGGACCATGTACAAACTTATTTTTCTGAGTGTTATTTTTGGTAGCAGAGAACTTGAGTTAACCAAGATCAGCCCCTAAGGAAATAAATGATAGATGCCCAACTTGGGAAAACTATAGACTTCAATAAGAAACACAAACTAGATGTCCACAACCAAATGGATGAATCACCCCCAAAGAATGCTAAGTTAGAAAAAAAGATGAATTTCAACTTAATATCATTTGTGAGAATTAAAACAGACATATGTAAAACAACCTTGTATATTTTAAGAGAACATTTTCCAGGGCATTTCCAGGACATAAACCCTTTATGTTGGGCATCTATGGACTACAGAAGGGGGTTCAGCACCCCAGAATTGGGGAAATGGGATTCAAACTCCAGTGACACCTGAAGGGATAGATAATGCCATTATGCTTAGGATGATTAGCTCAGCTCTCTACACTTCAAATCTAATTTAAAAACAAACAACAAGAAGACAGGTTTGGCTATGTAAACATTTATGTGATGTGAAAAACAAAAACATTTCAAAACATAAGCAAAATGGTCTTTACTCCACACATTACAGAGTGCTAAGCCCAAAATTAAACATCTTTGACATGATTTAAAAAAGGAACATCACATTAGACCTCTTGCGCCATCTTTTCTTGGAGTTATCTTTTAAAAATCAATGTTCAAAAGGAGTGTCAACTTTTTATTGCCCCAGAATTATACTTCTCTTTGTAGTTACACAGACCGCAGATGTTTCTTTGCATTTGTAAATGGGCCAGGCCTGAAAACCTATTTAAAAAGCTGAAGTCAGCAGACCAAATGCAAGAAAGAGTCTACTGATTGTTAGAACACATATATCCCACCACTAAATAAAGTAGTTTAGTGGGTTAACGCACAATTACCACATCATTTGTGAATCAGTTCTGCCATTCCTTATAAACACTTCACTAATTGTTTTTAACTTCATTGGGACACCTTTTCAACCAGCTACTTTAGATCTATCTCCCTCATTCTCTGCAACTTTCTTGGCTTCTATTAATGGACCAAGTTCTGCCTACTCTCTGAAATAATCTGTGGAAATACTTTCCAAAGTGTTCCCCCATTAAAAGTGGTGTGTCCAATAATATCTTGGCTTTCTTCTCTACCTAGAGTCATCTGGATACCCAACCTTCGGCTGAGGGGACAGGAGATGCTGCATCCAACTGGAGGGAATATCACCTGTAAAATGGAAGAGGTGATTCAAACAGTTTTATGAGGCTTCTGGGAAAATAATCACAGTAGAATAAGCTCAGGAGCATATGTGTGTGAAGCTTGGTGTTTAATCACCTATGCATTCTTTTTGTGGTATTCACTGAAAGACCACTGGCTTATAGAGGAGTCCCGTAAACAGGCCAATGTTCACATTCATTCTTCCCTCTTTTGGCAGCCAAATAAATGCCTGGAGGCTTCTTCCCAACAGAGGCTACACATCTCAGACACACATTGCTAAGAATCACTTTTAGGTTTATGGGTTTTGCAATGACGTATGTGTGTGTGTGTGTGTGTGTGTGTGTGAGACAAAATATCAGTGATAATGAGATTGTTCAAATCAAGTGGAATTCTTTTGTTGAACAGTCCTGTACTATCTGGGCTACTTATAAAGAGGAATCTTGTGGAATGTGCATTGAAGTTAAGGTTTGAGATAGTAAAAAAGTAGACTCTCTCAAAGCAGCCATGAATTCACAAGTTCCACAAAAGAAATAGGAGCATTTTAGAACTACACTAAGGCAAAATAAAATAACACTCTTTCTTGTCCATTTTGCCTACAGATAATGTAAAGATTAAAGAGAAGATACTTGATGTTCAGAAAAACTCTGGTTTGGGAATAAACACTGTGTATACACCACATGGTTTGATCTCCTCAACCCCCATTTTAGGTGGGACTCTTTAATTCCAGTTATGCAGAGGAGAAGCTCCCATTCCAAAGGGGTGAAGGGACTTTCCAGTGAACACACAACTTGGATGCATGGAGCTGAGCCTTGAATCATGTCAGAATATAAGCTTCCAGAGGTCGGGCACTATTTCTGTCTTAATTATTGAACTCTTAGAATTTAAACCACTACCTAAGAGTAATAGACCCCAATGAATATTTAATGAAGTAATGAGTGAATAAATGAATAATTAATCAAATCATTGAATGGAATGAATTCAAGAAACTCTTTCTCCTATCCTTTATGACATGAAACTTCAGCAGTTTTAACTCATGGCTGCTAACACACGGCTGGAAAAAAAAAGAAGAGCTGAAGGAATTCACTTAACTGAACCTGAACTCATTGCCTTAAAGTGCAGCCAAATAGCAGGGTTTGGGGCATCACTATGGTGAGTGGAGTAATAGCACTTGCTACCAGTTCCATTGGTTATACCAAAGCCCTTCGATAGAGACTTTAATTACTATTTAATGAAGGGAAACTTATTCAGAAAATGGAATTGATCTTATAATAAATTTCTGAAAAACTTACTCTGAGCTCTGCTTAAAATGTAGTTTATTAATTAATGGGCTTGAATAAAGAGAACTCTGTTCCTCTGGAAGATGGAGAAATAATATGATCTAGAAAGCTACAATTAGCTGGTCTGCTTAGGGCACAGGGCTATCTCTTCCTATTTTAATGTGCATATCTCTGTTTATGAATGATTTCCTCTGCTCATATACTTGTTTGCTTTTACTGTATTTTTGTAACTTGCCAGTTTTTATCTTCTGCTTATTTTTTACAGTGAGGAGGAGGGTTTTTTTTTTTTACAGACAGAAGACTGATTTATATTCTATATATCAATTCCTTATTAATTTTAAACATAGAGGGGACAACTCTGATTAAATTGACAGTTTTATGTCAATTTAATATGTCAATTTACGTCTCTAATCATTCTAGAGGTCACAATTTTTGTGTGATGTTAGAGATCTAGATTCATTTTTCATGATAAAACGAACTTAGACCATCTATTGTTCCCATTAATTACTTGTGCCAACTTTATTTCATATATCGAGATCTTATGTACTAATGAGTCTGTCTCAGAGCTATTTATTGTCTTCCATTAGTCAGTTTGCCTGTTATTACACCAATAATACACTATTTTGATTACTTCCCTCTACTGTCTTTAGGTTTCCTTGCTATTTTTAGCTTATAAAAATTTTGAGTTTACCAAGTGTATAAAAGTCATCCAACCTGAATTTTTAGTGGGCTTACATTAAATTTGTATATTAGCTTGGGGAGAATTGATGCATTTAAACTGGCATTCTCCTATCTAAAAGCATTGAAATAGCTTCACTTATTCCAATCACAGTCTACGTCATTTACCCGAGTGTTAACATGTTGTCTATAGGGATCTTATTATTCTGGTTAATTCCTAGATAGTTTAATATGATTGGGCATTATAGAATATCATATTTTTTGAACACTTATAGTTAGTTATTTCTTGTATAAAAAATAAAAATAACATTGATGTTTGTAGGGTGATATTATACAAGCATCTATCTTTGTTGAACTCTCAAGTCTATTGGTTTATCTTGCAGATTCCATTACTCTCTACTGTTATTCACTTCATTTATATATAATTAATCTCATTTATGTATTGTATATATGTACATATATGCACATACACTTTTATATAAATAAGCATGGATAAATACATTGTTGGCACAATTATTTTGAACAATCTGCTATCTGTTACATCAATTAAGAATAAGAAAAATAAAAGCTTTTATTTTATCTCCATTTATTCCTTCTCTGATGTCCTTCCTTAATGCAGATCCAAGTTTGTGACCTATATCATTTTCCTTCCTTCTAAGGAACTTCTGTTAACCTTTCTCTCAAGACAAGTCTACTGGCAAAAAAAAAAAAATTCCTTCAATATTTGTTTGTCTAAGAAAATTTTTATTTCTCCTTCACTTTTGAAAGATAATTTAGCAAGATACAGAAATCTATGTTGGTGGGTTTTTTTTTTCTTCTGACATTTTCAGTGTTTTACTCCAGGGGCCCCTGGGTGGCTCAGTCAGCTAAGTGTCTGCCTTCAGCTCAGGTCATGATCCCAGGGTCCTGGGATCAAGTGTTGCTCCCAGCTCAATGGGGAGCCTGCTTCTCCCACTCCCACTGCTGTCTCCCCCCACCCCCCGCCCCCCGCCACCAAGCTTCTGCTCTCTGGCTTGCTCACTCTCTGTCTTTCTGTCAAATAAATAAATAAAATATTTTTTAAAATAAAAATAAAAAAAGTATTTCACTGCATTCATTCTCTTGCTTACATGGTTTCTGAGAAGTTGGATGTTATTCCTCTGTAGGAAAGGAATTTTTTTTTTCCTCTCCAGCTTCTTTCAGGATTTTTGTCTTGTTGTTCTTTACCTTTGATTTTCTGTAGTTTGAAAATGATATGCTTAGTGTGTAAATATAGTCATTTATCCTCTTAGTGTTAGATAGCAGTGACAGAATAGTTCTAGTGCCCTAAAAATCCCTGCACTCCACCTGTTTGTCCTTCCCTCTCTCCTCCTGAACCTCTAGCAGTCACTGGGTTTTGTACTATCTCCCTAACTTTGCCTTTTCTCAAATGACGTATAGTTGGCATTACACAGTATATAGACTTTACAGATTGGCTTTCTTCACTTAGAAATAATTCATGTAAGGTTCTTCCATACCTGTTCGTGGCTTGGTAGCTTATTTTCTTTTTATCACTGAGTAATCTTTAACTGTATGGATGTTCCACAGCTTTGGTTTTTTGGTTTGTTTGTTTTGTTTTGTTTTTAACACAGTCACCTATTGAAAGACGTCTTGGTTAAAGTTGCTGTAAACATTCTTATAAAGGTTTTGGTGTGAATCTAAGTTTTCAGATCACAAGGGTATATACGGAGGAGTATGGCTATTGGATTATACAGTAAAAGTATGTTTATATTTGTAGGAAGTTGCCAACTCTTTTTCAAAGTGGCTGAACCATTTTTCATTCCCACCAGCAATGAATTAGAGTTTCTGTTGTCCTGCATTTTGTCCAGCATTCAGCAGTGTCACTTTTTTGAATTTTAGCCATTCTAATAGATGTATAGTGATATCTCATTGTTGTTTTAATTTGGAATTCCCTAATGACATATGATGTTGAGTGTCTTTTCATATGTTTATTCACCATCTACATATCTTCTTCAGTGAGGTGTGTGTCCACATCTTTTGCTCTTTTTTTTTTTTTTTTCCCTAGTTGGCTCATCTATGTTCTTGTTGTTGACTTTTAAGAGATTTTTTTTTTTTACAATTTTGGATACCCATTGTGTATCTGATAGATGTTTTGGAAAGTTTCCCTCCAATTCTATGGTTTATCTTTGAACTCTGTTAACTTTATTCACTGTTCATAGCATCTTTGTTGCAATATATTTCCTATAACATCAAATTTACCATGTAAGAATGTTCAGTAGTTTTGGGAATACTCACTATCCCCAAAGGTTTTTCGTGATATTTTATTAATATTCCTACAAGACAAAATTTCTTCTGCTATGCAATATAGAAACAAGTTTTTAATGTTGGTGGAAAATTTGCTATGTTGAACTGATTGAAAATGGCACCTGGAAATTTATAAGGCTTCCTCAGGGATTTCCAAGAGTAGTATTGATAATGCAGTCTTCTCTCCTTTACACAATGACTTCAGTCTTGCCCTTACCAGGACTCTCCTCTCAATACACACACATACACACACTAACTAATTATTAAAATTACCTGCAAGTTTTTATTATCTTGCATTTACAAAGATGAGAGACCAAAACCCAAGGGAATACAACCAAAACTAATAAAAGTGGGATTTGAAACCAGGTTTATGTGTTGCTGGGTATGATGATTTTAAAGTTACCTCTTCAGTTAGCCTTTTATATGTGTGTGTGTGTGTGTGTGTGTGTGTTTCTACACATATGTGTCTTAAAGTGTATGTTTTTGTGGCACCTGGGTGGTTCTGTAGGTTCAGCATCTGGCTCTTGATTCTGGCTCAGGTCATGATCTCAGGGTCCTGGGATCAGGCTCTGCACTCAGAAGGGAGTCGCTTAAGGATTTCTCTCCCTCGTCCTCTGTCCTTCCTCCCATGTGCACTTGTGCACACTCTGTCATTCAACTACCATTGAATAGATAGTTTATTACTCATGGATCTCAAGAGGAGGGGTCAAGCCACACCATGGCAAATGGAGGGCAGGGGTACTGAAGAATTGAGGTCAGTCAGGAGGCAGAGGGAGAGGGGAGACTGTGACAAGGACCTTTTTATGGTTTCTACAGGAAGGAATAGGTAGATGAGACAAGTTAAGCAGGTTTAGGATTGGCTAGCTTAAGTCATTTCAGCTGGCTTAGGAGTAAAGGGGCTGACCTTAGTTGTCCTGGGGTGGTGATGGCCAGCAAATAGTGGCTTGGAATGGGAGAGCTATTTAAAGGAGGCATTTGGGGGTATGGGCTCTGGACTAAAAGTGAGTTCATAGGCCAGGAGTTTGCTGTCTTTAGAAAGTATCTAGCTCTGAGGGAGGCAGTTCTCCAGGGTCAGCAACATCTCAAGACATCAAAAGCACAGACTAAAAAGTCATGATTAATATGACATATCCATGTACACATGGATATGTATTATAGCTAGGGTTATACAGTTGGGCTGGAAAAGAGAAGATGATTTTCCCAGTAGTGAAACAGCTGTCCAAACTTGGGCCCTGACCTGGCAGTTCCATGTCTAACATCAGTGCAAAATGCTGTCTACCATGTGAGCCATTCTGTTCGTGGTTTGAACTTGGCTTCACGGAATGGTGAGAGTCTGGCCCAGAGTCAGCGCCTGCTACGTGAAGTAGAGTGCTGCATTCGTGATGTGAGCAGAAGCATCCTGCATGCTCTGTATCAAAGGTTAGGTGGTTTGGCCAAACACCTTGCAGAGGGGAAGAGAGGAAAGGGATGAACTAAGTGTCTTGAAATTATGACTTAGATTTGTTTTTTAATCATTATATATTCTTGTTTAAGTTGCTTTAAAGTAAAAAGGTATTTTGTTCTGGTAATTGTTGTTTTTGATGATACGCTTCTGATACATACAATTTTCTATACTATTTTATTTTTTAAATTTTATTTCAATTTTCTATTTTAAAAGTCTGTGTCAGGGCTGCAAGGAAGGCATCAGCTGTCTAAGTGTCTGCCTTCAGCTGACTAAGGAAAGGTCAGCTTCCACACTTACCCATTGGGTGTTGGCGAGATTCAGCTCCTCTTGGGTTGTTGATGATGTTCAACTTACTTATTTTTTCTTTCGTTGCTTGTACTTTTGATGTCATATCTAAGAACCCATTATGTAACCTCAGGCCATGAAGATTTAAGCCCATGTTTTCTTCTATGACTTGTATAGATTAAGATCTTACATTTAGGCTTCATACATTTAGAGTTGGTATTTGTATAGGGTGTGAAGTAGAGGTTTAAATTCATTTTGTATATGCCTATCCTGTTGTCCCAGAACTATCTGTTGACAAGACTATTCCTTACCCATGGACAGTCTTGGAGCACTTGCTGAAAATCAATTGACCGTAGACACATGGATTTATTTTTGACTCTCGGTTCTAATCTGTTGAGCTAAATGTGTTAACTTGTGCCAGTACCACGCTGTCTTGATTACAATTGTTTTGTAGTAAGTTTTGAAATCAGGAAGTGAGAGTCTCACTAGTTTGTTCTCCTTTTGCTGGGTTATTGTGGCTATTCTGGCCCCTGGCATTTCCATATGAATTTTAGAATCAACCCATTCCAAAGACAAAAATATCAGCTGGGATTCTAATAGTGATTGCATTGACTCTATATATCGATTTGGAGACTATTGCCATCTTATTGAGATTAATTTTTCCATTCATGAATATAGGATGTCTCTCCAGCTATTTAGGGTTTTTCTATAATCTTTCAACAATGTTTTGTAGCTATTAGAGTATGAGTTTTACACTCATTTTGTTAAATTTATTTCTATGCATCTGATTCTTTTTGATGCTATTGTAAATGGATTTTTTTTTGTTTATACCATTTTCGGTTAATTTGTTACAAGTATATAAAAATACAATTGACATTTGTATATTGATCTTCTATCCTGAAACCCTGATGATCTCATTTATTTGTTGTGATAATTTTTGACTGTATGTCTTGGGATTTTTTTATATATATATACATAATTGTCATTTGCAAATAGAGATAGTTTTATTTCTTCCTTTCTAGTCTGGATGCCCTTTATTTCATTTTCTTGCCTAATTGCCCTAATGAAAACCTATAGCACACTGTTGAATAGAAGTGGTAAGAGAAAATCTCCTTATCTTCTTTGAGGGAAAAAAAAAATCTATCCTTTCACCACTGCCTGTGTCATTAAAAGTGAACTTTTTATTAATGCCCTTTATCAAATTGAGGAAGTACCTTCCAATTCTTGTTTATTCGGTGTTTCAATCATGAAAGAGTTTTAAATTTTGTCTTCTTATTTACTTTTGCAACTCTTATATACTACCATTTGCATATGCTAATCACTCAGTAAGTAATAAATGCCATTCATGTATGCATGAATGGTTAAGTACAATCAGAGTTAAATGAAGAAGTGATTTCATTAATGGTTGAGGGTAAAAAAATAGATAATCACATTTAAGTGATTGTATTTCCTTAAATCTTACTTCCCTTTTTATATAGCATAGAGAAAAAAGTTCAAATGATAAAATTTTATATTTTGTCACTTTAATTTACAACCTTGTAATAAATATAAAGCATCACTATTTGAGAAAGGATGTTTTAAGAAAAATCTAGAAATGTTCAACTTGAGACCATAACAGAGGAAATATTTCTCATCTGATAAGCACTCATCCTATTTGCAAATCAAACTTAGGAAGAGATGGAAAATCCTTAATTTCTGTTATATAAGTTAAGAGAAGGCACAGACTCCAGAAGTAATAAGGTTGTTGGTTTATAAAAGGACCTCTGTGTTGTAGTTATTTGTGAAGAAACTTAATGCTCTTGAAGAAAGCAGTCCCTGGTGAAAGCACTCCTTATTTTTAAACAAATTGCCTTTCATCCTGTATTTATTTGGGGGGCTTCTAAGACTGTCCAAATAGAAAGGCACATTGCTTCCTTTAAGTAGCTAATATGAGATGAATCCAATTACAGTCCAGCCTGGCTGCAACTCTTCAGTCTAGAAATGCATGCTATTCACAGAAGCAGAGAGAATGGCCAAGGGAAGAACACATCTGTTGCACTGAATGAAGACAAGTCATTGCTGTAAGGGGCCAGCTGGTCTCCCTTTAGTCTTGGTGTTGCAGGAAATATGTATTGAACTTGTCTTCCCTCCCCTCTCCTTCCTTCCTTCCTTCCTTCCTCCCCCTTTTCCATATTTCATCCATCTCTGTCTCTCCTTCCTGCATTGTGTCTTTTCTACCAACATTTCTAGTGCCTCTAGTTTGTTCATAGCCTTATGTTAGACACTATAGGCAATAAAAAAAGTAATAAAACCTAGCTCTGAACCTTGTTTTTCTATATGAAAGCAATAAATATATGCACACAAGGGGATATTGTATAAAATAACCCTGTAAAAGTGATTCTACTATTACCACCTTCATGGTGGAGGTAGTAACTGATAGAAGAGCTAAGAGTAACTGGTCAGGGTGGTTGGGGGGACAGGTGTCAGAGTTGAGAAGTTTTTCCAACCACTTAAGAGTAGAACCAATGAAACTTCTAAAAACACAGGCTTAAATACAAATAGATACATTCTTTTTCCCTGTCTGCCATCTGTGAAGAATTGCAACTAAGTGAGACACCATGCTTTGGAACCAGATACTGGGGATAAAAATTCCCACTAGAAGCAGAGTGACCATATAAAATTTATTTTCTAAATTGAGACCTGTTTGAAAGTGAGGGAGGTTGCTCTTAATTACAAGGGAAACAAGCATGAACTGGGACAGTCCTGGGCAAACCACGATGAATGGATTATCTAAAGGATGCTGATGGATGATTTTTTTAGTTTTCTTTGGGAGATGGTGTTGGGAGGTAGTGGTTGAGAACTAGAAAATTTTATTCCAATTTAAAAACAAGCACATTATACTACTGCCCACAAGGATTTTGTTTTTGTTTTTGTTATATTTTAAAAGATTGGATCCTATGACAAATGATACCCTCCCAGGAGTCGTTTTCTCCACTGAGGGACCCTTGGATTCATTCTAGGCTGGAGAAAACAGGAAATGCAAAGACCCGGTGGTGGGAATAAGCTTGACATGACCCAGGAAAGGATGCAAGGCCAACATGCCTGGAGAGACATGAGTGAAAAAAGGAGTGACGGTCAGGGGCAGCCCATGGAGGTCTGTTTCTTCTCCTCCCTCCAGAAGACACACCAGAGCAGAGGGATAGAATACATTACAACTTTCCTAGTTGAGTCCAGAGCCTGGCTTTGCCTTTACAGGCTTTCTACTCTTGGACCAGCTGTTCAACTCTGTCTGCCTCAGTTTCCTTAACTTTATCAGAGGAAGATAATAGAACTACCTTAAGGAACTGTGAGGCTTACATCCACTATAACACATGCAGTTTAGAATGTCAGCAGAGTATAGAGTCACTGTCTAAGTGTTCAAAAAATGTTCATGGTTGATACTGTTAATTCATTTCAATAAGAGCAGGAGCTTCTTCCAAGGAAGGAACAGGTCAGACCCAGGGGTTGATTTTTGAGACCCTAAAACCTAATCCACAGTGTTTCTCCCACTAGTGGGTCATTTTAGTATAGGGAGGATCCTTTTTAAAAGATCTTTTAGGTTCTGGACAAGTAGGTCTAGTAGCCTATTCTGAGATCCACAAACAGACTTCAGCTTCAATTTTCAATTACTGAGGTACTGGTGTACATGTCTCATTTCTGTAATGCATATCTATAGACCTCAAGTTCACCTTGGAAATATCCAGGGTCTTTCTAGGGTTTTGCCCTCTGGATGGTAAGAGACTCGAGACCTACTCTGATGATAATGAGAACAGTGCTAATAATGAATGGCAGAGACAACATGTATTGCTTCTTCCCTTTATATCAGCTGACCACCTTGCTGAGAGCTTTCAAGATATTATCTTATTTAATTCTCAAAATAATCATATGAGTTCAGAGAGCTTAGGAAGCATGGCTGGGGTGTGGGGGGTTAGAGGACTTGAATCCAAATCCAAGTCAGCCTGTGCTTCTGTCTGTGCTCTGCTGCCTCCCCAAGGGCAGAAGTGGTTGTAGGGCAACAGCAGATATTTTAGGCAGAGGCATCAAAGTCTCCTTTCAGACTTTTGACCTACAAATCTTGCAGGAATAGACCAGCTGATACCTTTGCTTCTGCCAAAAAGGAAATGTCTCCATCTTACAGTGATCAGGATTTTCTTAGTGCTTATGTCACTCACGGGAGGTCAGATGCAACACCAAAGGAAAAAGCATCCCCATCAGGTCACTGAACTGCTATGGGTGACATTAATCCTGGGTTGCATGAGTGATACTCTTGTGACCTGATATGTGCAATGCACTGTTGAAAAGCTCTAATCTATTTCCAGAGAATGACTTTCCATCCAGAGAATCTCTGCCTTGCTCAGCAGTGGCAGGAACAGTACTCCTAATTCTGGTGCCAGTCTGACCTTAAGCTTGGTTAAGCGGCATTGAGCATTCACCTTATTAGACCTTTATTGGATCCAGCCAATTCATGGAAAGCCATTACAGGAAAAAACTGACTCTAGGTTGCCACTGCGTAATTCTATTCTGTCTAATATTTCAAGGTGACTAGCACATCTCAGTTATCAAATTTCAAGGAGGGAGGACCATTAAAACCAATCTAGGGAGGTAGCCTTGTATAGTAGTGACAAGAGCAGAACCATGTTTTCTGAGGTCAGTGTAAATGGGTTCACATCTAAGCTTTGGAATGAATACCTAAATGACTAATTACTCAAAACTTTCTCTTCTCCAATTTCCTTTGGTACCTAGTGAATAGGCACATTGAAAGGACCAACAGGTATTATGATGTGAAAAGTCAAACTCAAGTACAAGAACCACTTTATTCACTGACCCAACTTCCATTCATGCCCCTATTTCCTTGGCCAACTTCCAGCTAAGGGCCATCATGTGAGACACTCTGTCCAATGGGACCAGCAGACTTCATTTGGGTGGGCTTCTGGAAATATTTGCATTTGCATAGAAAGGGTCTGTCTTTTGCCTCCTGAGTCTTTTACACACACACACGCACACATACACACACACACTCATACCCTTTTTTGTTTCCTGGAACAAAAATGTGACGTCTGTAGTATTATAGCCACCTTATAGCCATGAAAGCAATTAGAACAATTCTTGTCCCATGGTTAGTACTACAAAGCGTCAATATTACTATCATCATCATGATCATTATTTATCATTATTATGAACATGAGGATTAGTAAATGATCATAGAGTTAAAAATAGAAACTTCCCAGGTCCAGGATAGCATTGATGAGCCAATCTACCTACCTGAGTCACCTTAATTTGGATTTCTTGAAGTATGAAATAAATAACCTTCTATTTCTCTAAGTTATTGTTAGTCAGGCATTGTGTTACTTGTAACTAAACGCAATCCTCAGTGGTACAACACAGGATCTATTAGTTCTTGTTTGCTTCATCATTTTAGTCTAAACAAATGACTGGTGCTGGAATGCCCAGTGCAACACCTCCACCAAATGGTCATCCAACCTCTGCATGAACACTTTTAGTGACTAGAAACTCACCACCTCCCAAAACAGGGGAGTCTACCTTTTGGCAGATCTGACACTTAGAAAGATATTCCTTATGCTGAACTATAATTGTTCCTCTAGATTTAATTTTTTTCTTTTTTTCTTTTTTTAAAATTTCTTAAAGAGATGCTGAGCCTGTTGACTTTCTTGTCTGTAACAGACGTCTATGGAGTACATTTATTCACATTAAACTTATGACTGGTTTGAAGGTACAACAGCTATATTCCAGGTGTGATGCAAAATTTTGACATTTCCCTTGACTTTTTAAAAAAGATTTATTTATTTATTTATCTATTTATTTATTTGACAGAGAGAGATCATA
The DNA here is from genome assembly GCA_004024625.1 of Mellivora capensis. Taxonomy (NCBI): domain Eukaryota; kingdom Metazoa; phylum Chordata; class Mammalia; order Carnivora; family Mustelidae; genus Mellivora; species Mellivora capensis. The sequence continues at coordinate 44,525 of PISX010003123.1, read as the reverse complement.
AGTAGGCAGAGAGGCAGGCAGAGAAACAGGGGGAAGCAGACTCCCTGCTGAGCAGAGAGCCCAATGCGGGGCTCGATCCCAGGATCCTGAGATGATGACCTGAGCAGAAGGCAGAGGCTTAACCCACTGAGCCACCCAGGCGCCCCTCTCTTTACTCTTTTTCATAAATCTCTCTCAACATCTTTCGTTTCCCCCTTTGGACATATTTCACCCTCATCGCTTTTCTTTGATGGTTCAGGAAGGATGCCTAAGTTTCTTTATGAACTCCCTATCAGAACCAGGGGATTTCCTGTTGCTCCTTTTAAAAGGCACTTATCCAGGGACACCTGATGGCTCAGTCAGTTAAGAGTCTGACTAGATTTTGCCTCAGGTCATGATCTCAGCATCATGAGCTTGAACCCCCATTGGGATCCATGCTTCACAGGCAGTCTACTTGAGATTTTCTCTCTCCCTTCCCTCTGCTCCTCCCCCATCCTTTTCTCAAAAATAAATAAATAAATAAATAAATAGGACTTACCCATAACTTCATTTGTAGCTAATCAAAATATGTTTTTCTATATTGAGGTAGAAATGATTGCTCACCAGCAATGTCCACAATAGCCAAACTATGGAAAGAACCTAGATGTCCATCAACAGATGAATGGACAAAGAAGATGTGGTATATATACACAATGGAATACTATGCAGCCATCAAAAGAAATGAAATCTCACCATTTGTGATGACATGGATGGAACTAGAGGGTATTATGCTTAGAGAAATAAGTCAATTGGAGAAAGACAACTATCATATGATCTCTCTGATATGAAGAAGTGGAGATGCAACATGGAGGGTATGGGGGTATGGGGGGGGTGGGAAAAGAATAAATGAAACAAGATGGGACTGGGAGGGAGACAAACCATAAGAGACTCTTAATCTCACAAAATGAACAGAGGGTTGCTGGGGGGAGGAGGGTAGGGAGAGGGTGGTGGGGTTATGGACATTGGGGAAGGTATGTGCTATGCTGAGCGCTGTGAAGTGTGTAAATTTGGCGATTCACAGATCTATACCCCTGGGGCTAACAATACATTATATGTTAATTTTTAAAAAAGAAAAGAAAAGAAATGATTGCTCACAATTCAATCTCCATTTAAATTAATTTGTTAAAATATCAACTATCTTAACACTAAGAAGCAATATTAATGTTGAAAAAAGTGTTTGTACCCTGGTACCTGACCCAATCCAAGCTGACCCACCTACACGCTACAGAGGTTGTACATAAACAAAGGAACAAGGTAAACATCAAGATTGGAATCCACGGCTTGAGAGTAGGAATTCATCCTTGGACACAGATCTGTAATTATATTTGTGATCGGGCTTTGGTCCCTCAGGATTTAAATGTACCATCATCCCACTTAGCGGACACCTTTTGAGGAAATTGGGGTTCATAAATATGTGTTGAGTGAGTGAGTTCTCAAGTACTTACAGTTTGGGTGGCACCCAGTAATTGGTGACTATCAGGCCATAAAGTGTGAAAAGAGTTAGCTCACGTCCCTAAAGTACATAGAATCAGAAGCATGCTGGGGAGATAGCAGAAACAGAATTTACCTTATCCACTCAACCAGATTTGTCTGATTTCCATGAAGTCTACTTTTTGGCACATATGTTGTTTTTCAGGGATGATTGGGTCAAGCTGGTGTTTCTGGACTTGTAAGAAGGTCACCTTTACCATCAAAGTCCCCTCCAGATGATGCCGCAGGAGTGCTCAGATAAGAAGGAATGGGAGAAGGTTTCCACAGTTCCTTGAGGAAGTGAAATCAACATGTAAAAAAACCTAAATAATCCAATTTTCTCCCTTGTTATAAAGTACTTCTACCTTTATGTGACTCAAATCGTGATCCTGACAAATGCCATAAAAGCACCTAGGCTAATCTTCAGAGTGGACTGTCAGGAATGAGACAGAGGTTATTCTTAACTGCCAGGAACTGCTGGGAAAAGGATGTCCTGGACCCACCCTGATAGCACTTTGTTCCTCACAGAAATCATCAGAACTAGGATGGGGGAAGCTCTCCACTGAAAGGAGACCCAGCTTCTGGGACCTCAGGCCCATATGAGTCAGTGAGAAGATGCCTAAGATGCCCCACCAAACCCCTCACCCAAACATCTACTCACACAAAGATAGCATGTAGGTGCTGAAAGGGACTCTTTCTCATGCAAAATTCCCTTTGTATCAAATCCCAAAGAAGTCAGAGTTTAGGAAGGAAATCAACCCATAGAGCAGGTAAGAACATGAGTTCCTAAGGCCAAGTTCATACTTTCCAATTCCTTCCTCCATTCTCATCAGATAGTTCAAGGCAAGTTTTTTTTAAGATCCCTATCCTAAGTTTTCTCCTCTATGTAGTGGAGGTAATAATGGCATTTTCTGCAAATTTGGTGAAAGAATTCACGGTGATATCCTTAAAGCCCTAAAAAAAAGTGATAGTCATATAGTAAGCATTCAGTGAGTGACAGGTATTATTCATTTATTGAACAAGGACCTATATGGCCCCAAGAACTATGCTAAGAACTGGAAGGAAATGTTGAACAAAACATACATTGTCTCCTGAGCTCACAGAGCTTACAGTATATTGAGGAGAAGATAAGTGAAGATAAGTTAATGGATTATAGCAATACGGTGTCATAAGTTCTGCCAGAGGTAACCCTGGGGATTAGAGGAGACATGCTGACCCCATTGCCAGGCAGGACTTTCCTGAAGAAGTGACAAGCGGATGGTTGCATCATGGTGGTGGTGCAGGGGAAGAGGTGGGAACAAGACCTCCCCAGATACAGAGAGGAGCTAAGAACATGATACACTAGCATGGTTTTAAGGAACAGAATAAAATTTAGTTTGATGTGGCAACGGACCACCATGAAGGAAAAGAGGCAGAAGGTAAATGTGGGGGGATCAGGACCATGCATATACATACATTGGGAGAAGCTCTGAGGTACTTTTCTGTGGAGAGTTTGCCAATCAGATTCCCATTTTATAATGGAAGTCTGGGGAAGACCAACAAAGGGGTACCTTCTCCTTTGGTTCCCAGTTCCCATGTCTAATCCTCTGGAAACATCTTATCTCCAGAGGCCCTAGACTCTAGACTCGAGAGATAAAGGGAGCTCATATCCAAAGCAGTTAAGCCCAGGAGCCCTGGGTAGGATTGTGTTTCTTTCCATCCTCAATACCACAGCATCAGGTGTTAGAGGGACAGTTGCTGGTGGTTCATTTTCTGCGTGGGTTTCTTGAGGCTCTCTGTCCAGAGGCGGCAGCTGGGTTTACCCGAGCCAGCCCCCCCAAGTGCTGAGGGAGGCGGCATCACCCTCATCATGTTGTGGCTTGCGGCAACTATTGCTTCCATCTGCAAACTGCTTCAAAATCCCCATCTTCAAACCTTTCGTGGTTGCAATGTAATTAAATATTTTCCTCCAATAATGCTGTAGAATTGTGAAAAAGATTGATAGAAGCTGTTTGGCTTAAAGAAAAAAAAGCAAAAGCAATTTGGTTCAGGACTCTGAAGTTTCAGTCTTGTCTCTGTCACTGACTAGCCATCTGGCCTTGTGTAGATACTGTATAAACATCAGAAATCTACCCTCCCTAAGGATGGATGATTTCTCCAATACCATCTGATTGTACAGATGAAGAACAGAGATCTAGAGACAGAGGGATTTCCAGCCCAGGCACACCCAGGAGCATCTTTGCTTTTATATGAGTCAGCAAAATTACTTTGGAGTACCAACAATAGAGTGTTGTTGTTGTTTTTTCCTCAGTGTTGAAGAATGAATGCATAACCTGGGCTGGCTTCATGGGCCTCGTTGGTTTTAAAGTAAAGATCTCAGTTCTTTTCTCAATTCTGTTCCCCCTTCTCTGTTTAAGTCAATCAGAGGGGGATAAAATCGTTTGCTCTAAAATTAGCTGGTAGGTTTCTTTCATCTTGGATTCTTTTGAAATGAGAATTGAAGCCCGAGCCTCAAGTCACTAAAAATCTAGTTTTTCTTCCACAAACTTCTGGAATGTCTGGACTTTTGCCCTTACCAGACCAACACAAGGGTTTCTCAAGTGGGATACCATTTTTATCTCAAACCAGCTCTTTTGAGGGAGGTTGCTGAAAAAGCATTGGCCAAGGATCTTTACTTTAAACCATGTCCTATTCCTCTCTGGGGTTTGGTGTATCCACTCCTTGTGCCCAGGACATCCAGAGAGCCCTCCTGTGCCCTTGCTGAGCAGCTGTCCTCAAGCTGGATGAACACGGAGTACAAAACTGACAGGGGGGCAAGTTCCTCAGCCAGCGATTGTGGGGCTCTAATGCGCACTCTCTAATCTAAATGCTGAGGCAGCCTGTTCTTTGGCCACCACAGAAGAGCTAACAATCAAGACAGTGGAGAGGAAGCCAGTTCTTGGGATTTGCTATAAATCCACCCAAGGGTTGTGGTTACACCATGGAGTAAGCAAAGCTCATGATACGTAGCTGTGGCGGCGTGGTTGAGGGCCCCACTGCTCTAGCTCAGAGAGAGCTACTTTGGGATCCTCAGGCAAGTGTAAAATTGTCCTCTGGGCAAACATTCTGATTTAGCAGCTCTGTCATAAATTCTGTGTGCTAGCAGCCAGGCTGCTGGCCATGGAGGACGACATGGTCCAAATCACTAGGTTCTGGGTCCTCGGGAGTACTGTGAACCTCAACATCACCTATGCGTGAGTATAAACAAAGCATTTCATTTCTAATCACCAGAATAAAACAAACAAACAAACAAACAAACAAAAAACATAGGTTCAAATACCAAAGATTGATAAGTGACACTGGGCAAATTTCTAAAAATGACAGTTTACTCATTTGTGAATACACACACATTCAGACACACACACCACATTTAACACAGGACCTGATACATAGTGCTCACTAATTATAAACAATAACAATAATCATAATAATACAAACATTATCAGGAAGGATCTATTACCCATGGAAACCATAGCTAATCTTCGGGTTATAGAGATGAGGGGTTGAAATCCGTGCCTGCTGTTATTGTCCTTGTGCTCTCTGGACATACGTTTTGTTTGCTTGTTTTTCTTGCTGTAAAGTGAGGGTTGTAATATCTACTGAAAAGGAGGGTTGCTTTGAGGATTAGAACTATTTCGTGGAAAGCCCTGGGCCTGTTGCCAACCATGTGGTAGACACTGCGTACACGGGATCACTCTAGGGCATCTCAGTTTGTTCTTTGGTTCCACAAGGAAGTTGGCCCAGATGACCTCTGAGCTCTCTTCATCCCTGAGTCTGTGACATGAAGATCCGTAATCCCAGGGAGCTCAGGCAAAGGCAGCAAATGTAGAGGATGTTTGTCACCAGCTATTATAGTAGGAGGAAGTCTGCAGGGCAGCCCTCATACTTGGCCCACACATGACCCTGTCCTTGCCCCCTTCCCCAGCTCCCTAGGAGGGATATCTTTGCAACCTAGTCTGACCTCTGTGGTCAGATACCGGTGTAGACACAGGAATGGTGAGAAGGTGATGATGAGACAGGCCACTGAAGACAGCTTCAGTAAGGGTAGTTGAGGGAGAATGGGAGGTTCTACCAGCTGGCTTACACCTGAGACTCCAAAGGGTGTTTTTAGGTTCTTGATGACATTCTCTGATTTTACCCAAGTGTACTCAGACAACACTTAATGAACTCACCAGGACAGAGCAGCTCAGACTCAGAGCACTGAGTCCATGTGTGCTGCTGTGGACTCGTTCAGGCCCACCGGCCCTGGAGGAGCAGGATAAGCCTCCAGGGCACAGGAAATAAGACTGCTCTTCCCTTGCACTGAGACGCTGGATGTATGGCCTGGGACTTGCTCATTAGTATTCACATCCCACCCAAACTTGGCCTCCTGCAGGATATTTTAAATTATGAGGGAGGAGGGAATCAAGCTAAACACATTTATGTTATGTAACCTTTTTTTCCTTTTCTTTTCTTTTTTTTTTTCCAAAAGGATTAGCTGTTCCAGGGACACACAGCTGTTCTTTCTACAAGTCTCTTCAGGGCTAGCTCAGACAATAGTAAGAACAGCAAGCTTAAGACCAAATTCCACATTCCTCTCTCCCTGGCTGAAAATCATGCTGTAAATTCCCACATTGAGCAGGAAATGTGTTCAGCTGAGGAGAGGGAAGCTTTGTCCAGTCTCATTGGAGGTCCTGCTTCCTCACGGCTTTCATCGTGTCCTCCTTTCCTATGCTGCTCTGTCCGTACTTTCTCTCCTCTTACTCCCCTTGTGAGGACATCTGTTTTCTTCTCCTTCTTCTTCTTCTTCTTCTTCTTCTTCTTCTTCTTCTTCTTCTTCTTCTTCTTCTTCTTCTTCTTCTTCTTCTTCTTCTTCTTCTTCTTCTTCTTCTTCTTCTTCTCCTCCTCCTCCTCCTCCTCATCCTCATCCTCCTTCTCCTCCTCCTTCTTCCTCTTCTTCTTCCCGTTCTTCTTCTTCTTCTTCTTCTTCTTCTTCTTCTTCTTCTTCTTCTTCTTCTTCTTCTTCTTCTTCTTCTTCTCCTCCTTCTTCTCCTTCTCCTTCTCCTTCTCCTTCTCCTTCTTCTTCTCCTCCTTCTCCTCCTTCTCCTCCTCCTTCTTCTTCTTCTTCTTCCTCCTCCTCCTCCTCTTCTTCTTCTTCTTCTTCTTCTTCTTCTTCTTCTTCTTCTTCTTCTTCTTCTCCTCCTCCTTCTTCTCCTCCTCCTCCTCCTCCTCCTCCTCCGCCTCTTTCTCCTCCCTCTCCTTCTCCTTCTGCTTCTTCTTTACTTTTCTTCTTCTTCTTTACTTTCCTTTCCCAAAGTAGATTGGCCATAATGCTCCAATGTCAAGTTTCAGGGCCTATTATGCACACAGGCCATGTACAGTGGCCTGTAACTAATACTGTGTTTGCACAATATTACACTTATTCCCTTAGGTTATTTCAGTTTCAGCCCTCATAACACCTGGTCTTCCTGTGGTAGCAGCATCCCAATTTCCTTTTGGGCAGAACAGAGCACTCCCATTCTGAGCCCATGTGGGCTGGGGGGATTGATCAACCTGACTCCAGCGGTAGGGGCAGGAGTCAGTCTAGCCAATCAGTGTGTTCCATCTGCTGATCACAAAGATTATTTTAGGACTAGGCAAATGACCCAAGCAGCCCCACGGGACTCAAACATGGGACTTCAGTTGCAATAAATGAAGGAAAAAAACATCCTTTTCCCATTGAGGTTCCTAAAAAGAAAAGATTTAAACCTATAACTGGTGCAGGGGTGTGGGGGTAATACTCACCATCAAGAGAGAAATAATGGGGTGCCTCGGTGGCTCAGTTGTTAAGCATCTACCTTTGGCTCAGGTCATGGTCCCAGGGTCCTAGGATCAAGCCCCGCATTGGGCTCCCTGCTTGGTAGGAAGCGTGCTTCTCCCTCTCCCTCCCACTCCCCCTGTTATATTCCCTCTCTCACTGTGTCTCTCTCTGCCAAAAAATAAATAAAGTCTTTAGAAAAAAGAGAGAGAGAGAAACGCTTACCTAAGACTGAAGGTACACTTTCAAGAACTGAGTATATACTCCTACATGCAATATTCACTCACCAGCAATTCCTCTCTGATAATAATGGCCAAGCATGTTCTTGGCCATGGGGCTTCACCAGTGAACAAAATGGGTAACATTCCTGTCCTCATAAGCTGAAATCCTCATTGTGAGAGAGATATACAAATGGAAACATGCAGGTAATGATGAATGTGTGAAGAAAAGTAAAGCAAAATTAGGTGATAGAGAATGACCAGCAGAAGACTGTCTTCTTAAGTTTTGGGGGTATTTAGAGAAGGACCCTTTAATGGTGGGGCAACCGAGCAAGACCTGAACAAAGTATGGGTTGGACCCTTTGGACAAGGCAGAGAAGTACCACAGAGCATGAGAACACGGGTGCTCAAAAGTCCTGATGCAGGAAGGTGAGTGGAGTGTCAAGGAGGAAAACTGCCCTGAATGGAGCAGGAAAGGAGAACTGAGGGAACGCCAGGGCAGGAGTATGTCGCAGTGCCTTGTCAGGCCCTGTAAGAATAAGGGAATTGATTTTAATGGTGCTGGAAAGTTGCGGGTGTTTCCCGTAGAAAAGGTGTCATACTCTAAAATGTACATTTTCAAGGACTGAAACAGACTGTAGTGGAGCCACAATGGAAGGCTGGACCAGCCAGGAGATGACTACTGTGGTCTAGAGCACAGACCATGGGGCCCTGGCCAGGGTTGCAGTAGTGAGGATGTGAGAGGTATCTAAACATACTTATATATTGAAGTTTGAAAACAAGATTTTCTAACTGACTGCATGATAGATAGGGGGGAAATAGAGGGGTCAGAGATGGCCTTCCAGTTTGGGGTGTGAGCTCAGGGCTAAATGAAGTTGCCATTGACTAAGACAGACTTCACTAGGGAAGGAGCAGGTTGGGATTAGTGTTTATCAACTATAACTTCTTATGTATTTTTTTTAAATCTTATTTGATGCCTCTTGACATTTAGAACTAATGACCATCTCCAACTTGACTTATCTCTTGTACTCTCTATATCTAACCTACTCTATGGGGTTTTTCTTATCTATAACTTTTCTCACTGTTTCTGCTAAAACTGGCTAAATCTGCCTATTTTAGTCTTCCAAGTGATAATCCTCTTCCTCTGCTTACCATTTGGAAGTGTTCTGACCTATATTTTCCAATTTAATAAGTGGTCCTGCAACCTTATCCATACATATGCTTTGACTATCATGACCTTTCTGTCAACCACATATTTCTATCTCAAATCCATTGTATCCTTAATGTATATTTTTAGAATCCCACAGACACCTCATATAAAACACTTTCCTAATCAAGCCAGTTATGCAAATATCCTTCTCTTCTTGTGTACCTTCTTTCCTAAAAAGACATGATTTCCCATTCCAATTATCTAGCTAGAAACTCGGGCTCATCCTGTCACCTTCTCACTAACCACAAACCTGCATTCAGTTAGCAAATTCTACAGATTCATCTTCTTTAACACATTTAAAATGCATCCAGTGTCTTTCTTTCTGCTGTTTTTACCTTCTTGAATTCCTCCATGATCTTGTCTCCAGTATTGCTCACTTTCCATACCTTCCACACTGCTGTCAGACATTTTTAAGACACAAGTCTCAGCGTGTCATTCCTCTACTCAAAAGTATTTACTGACTCTTCACAGAGTCCCCATATTTGGGGACCTAATGAAAACTCAACATTCTTCATGATCTCTTATTTATGAGCCCAGCACATCAGCATGACTTCCTCTTAGTATCTTCATCTGGCTTTTGTATTCAAACCCTTCCATGCCCTTTGTGAGTTTATTGAACACAAAGTGATTGTCCCTTATCTTTCACTTGAATAGTAAGATATTTATCTTTTGAATTGATTTAACATAATGTCCTAACAGGAATAGTGCATATGCTGAAGAAGAGGTCTCAACCTGGCTCTGTGCCCATCATGGTCTCTTCAATCATTGGGGAGTCTGCTTCTGCGGACTGCATGGTCTGCCTCTGAAGTGGGCCCAGGAAAGAGGAGCAAATGCTGGTGCTCTTGTGGGCAAGGTGAGCTATGGCTTTCCAAGACCTGCCCCAACTAATGGCCACCAATTTCTTTGGCCAGCTTCATCCTTTCTGCTGATCTGGAAGTCTACCATTAAAGATAGGCATTGCTCAGCCCAGAATGTTGGTAGAAATGCTGCTCCAATCACCATTAGTGAGAAGAGATTGTGACATTAGCTGTCAGCAGCAGGGAAGTTGGATATTGACTTCTACCATTAACAACTCTGATTGCTGTTATAGTCAGGTGTGAAAAACAATAATAAGTTAAGACTGTAGTTATCAACTAAATACCACACAAAATGTCACACAACACATCACTTTTTGTCTATTCCCTGGTGAGATTTCCTCTCCAAGTTATTTTTGAATATTAAATTTCTCTTCCTATAAAAGCTACTTTTGTTAGGTCAAAGAAAGTTCTATTGTCTTGGAAGGTGAAAGGCCAAGATTTTGTGCGTGGTTATGACCGTGACCTAAGTATTTGGAAAAATCTTTCAAATAACTGTGTGTGCATGTATGTGTGTGTTCAGAGCTAATAGGGGAGTGGTGCTTCAAGCACTGTTTATGAGGGATAAAATCAGATGAACTTTTAGTTTCCTTGTGATCCGGAGATTCTATTACCTAACGAAACAGAATTCCATTTTATCTTCCAACTCAGTAATGAATGCCTGGGGGCAAACCTATCTTGCTGAACACTGTTTATCTCCAGCAGCAGAGGGTCAAGATATGGCATTATTTTAAATGGATATTAAAAGGATGAGCAGAAATCCCTGTGACAGAGGAATTACAATGGCCTTTTGCAGATGCCAAATGTCACTGTGTCCTCTAGGCTCTGCCTAACATCTGTGGGAGAAAGTGAGCATGTCATTTGAGGGAGTGGAGCCAGATGAAGGCTACTGCTCTGTCAAGTGGAGTGCCTAATGAATGACCCCACCTTGTGGTCTGAGGAAGGTGAGGTGCCATATAAGATCTGATTTTAATGCACAGTGGAAAACAGGCAACAATGACTGGACCAATAAACTATTCTGAGTTAAGAAGATATAGAAGAGGCTGCAAAGTACTCAGTAGAGTGTGGGCTCTGGGGCCAAAGAGCAAATTTCACCATCATCATCATCTGTTTCCTTCAACAAGTTACTCTCTCACAATTGGTTTCTTCATCTGTAAAAGCAGGTGTTCATTCATTCATTCAGTGGTATTTATTTGGTGCCCAGTGTGTATCAGAAACTGGACTAGGTTCTGGACATGAATAAAGCAGAGAGCAGAGGCATCAACTACTTGTCTAAAGCATATCTCTCCTACCTACTGCCATCCATGAAAGCACTGGTCACCTATGATGTGGTTATCTCTCTCTGTACAGGAAGTTGTTACATGGTACAGAAAATGTCCTTAATTCAAAGATGTGGTCTTATTCATCTTGACACTCCCAGTTCCTAGCCTGGCCCTTATTTGTTGATTGCAAGTCAGCTCTGGCACTGTTGCTCCCTGCTTATCATTATACTTTCTCCCGTGTTCATGACCATATATTCACTGTTCCTCTGGATCTCATGCATCCCTCTTCTGAATTCTGTTCATATAATGTTGTGAGCTGAATCCCCCCCCCCACCAAATGCATTCAAATTCTAACCCCCTATACCTGAGACTGTGACCTTATCTGGAAATAGGGTCTTTGCAGATGTCATCATGTTAAGATGAAGTCATACTGGATTAGGGTGGTCCCTAATCTAATGACTGGTGCTTTTATAAGATGAGGGACATGTGGACACAGATACACAGGGAAAATGCCATGTGATGATGGAGGCAGAGATTATAGTGATGGGTCGACAAGCTGAGACACCAAGTATTGCCAGCAACCACCTGAAGCTGGATCAAGGATGGATCTATGTTTAGCATCTTCAGAGAGAGCATGATTTGGTTGATACCTTTATTTTGGACTTGTAGCATCCTGAACTGGGAGCAAATAAATCAATATTGTTTTAACCCATTCATTTTGAGGTACTTTTTAAAGGCAGCCTGAGGAAACTAATATACATATTTTCTCTCATCAGAACTATGTTTGTCTCTTACCTTTACCTGATGGAAGCCTCCCTCTTACTTAAGGACCAGCTCAAATACACCCTTGACAGCTCATCTCAAAGTAACCTACCCACTGAAGTACTAAGGAGCACTCAGCATATATATGTCTCCTAAGTTTTTTATGTTTTGTTTTGCTTTGCATAGCAATAATAACAAAAGAAAAACTAACATTGATGTAGTACTTTCAAAATTATCCAATGTGATATTCACAATAGCCTTGTGGCATTGGAAACACAGATCTCATTATCTCCATTCTCCAAGGGAAGAAATCGTTGGAGAGAGAGGATGAGCAGCCCACCTACAGACCCATAACTGGTTTATGTCCACAAGGCAAATGACAAGAAGAGGAAGGGCTCACACATTGGCTCCATGAATTTTCCTTCTAGCTTCGTTGGTCTTTCCCATCAAGAATTCCTAATCTCCTAGAGCTCCTTCTCAGCCAATTGTGGGTACAGTGTACATAGTCGAGATGCTTTTTTAATGAACTTTTCCCTTTCCAAGTTCCAGAATAAGCTCATTAGTTCAGCCACATCAAAAAGCACTATGCCTGGCAAATAACATGCACTCCAAAAGCGCCTACTGAGGGGATGTGCTGAACCTATTGTTCTCTCTGCTCTTCCCCCAACTTCTGACCAGGCCAGTACAGGACACTTCCCTCAGGAGAAAGTCTGGGCACTATTCCACGCAAGCTGAGGAAAGGGGGAACAAAGTGATTTTCTATTTTGTCCCCACTGAGAGAAATGTTAACCTCCTTGTTTCTTTTCAAGCCTGGGATGCCTCACAGCACAGATCACAGGAGATAAAAAGGAGCCATATCTGGGTAGTAAACTGCCTCCCTGAAAAACCCCACTGTCTTCAAGAGATCACCAAGTCAGTGAGGGGTTAGTGGGGCTTTCATATTCCAGGGTGACAAATATCGTGAAGTTCTAGAATTATTCACAACCTCTCTTGTTTCCTCTCCATGTTATGGAACAGATGGAAAAGGATTAGAGCCCAAGCAATTTTGCTTGTTGGCATAAATCACACAAGACACCTGCTATTAGCAATCTCGTGGACGAATCAATGCCTTTTCTCCAGTCGGAAGCATCGAAGATTGAAGTTAATCTCTCTTCCTTTTGCTCTCATTTTTAAAGTGTCATAACCTTATCCATAGAATAGCTGGGGTTTTAAAAAGATGTCCTCACTCTGATTTTCACCTCTTGAATCATCAGATGCTCTCCATCCATCCTTTTGGCTGAGAGGCCCCTAAACAAAATCAAATGGCAACACCCTACAAGAATAGTTTGTTTGTTCCCTCTTCCAGGGTCAGGCCAATCTGTATCTCTCTCTGTGTGCCTTGTACACATCTTTACAAACTGCGGAAGGCTACGCTTGGAGTGGTTCCCAGCACATGTTGATATCAATCTATGCATTTTCTGTGTGCTCTTCTTAGGCTCTGCTGGAAAAGTATTGACTTGAACAGAGTATTTGGATGATTGCCTGGGAAAAAGTGACCTTCACCCCGGATTCCCTGCAACAGATCTTGGTTTGTCATACTGCACCCTGAAGATGCTCAGAAGGCAAGTTCTTGATTTTTCCCAGTAGAAACAATTGTCCCTCTGTCAGGTAGGACTACAAGATAGGGAGTCTGTTTTGGATGATGGTCTTGGCCAGATCTTCCAAGGACCGTATTTGTCGTGTGGTTTTGCCTTGGCCACCTCCTGCTTAGCCTTCAAAGGTCCATTTGTCTACATCATCCTCTCTTCACCTGGGGCTGTCAGATAGCCCTGAAAGCCCTCATTCTTATGAAATGTCTATCAAGTCCACTGTTTTGAAATAAACTGTTTCCTTTGCTGACTGTATTATAAGGGTGTTAACATACATGATATTGGTACCCTAGCTAGGTACCCTGAGATCCTTTTTACCTGTTGGGCTGATATACTCATCCTCCAGCTGTCATGGGTGTTTCAGCTCCTGGCTTTCACCTACAACATTCTCCAGAGGATTCTCTTTGGACTATTGAAGCCATTTCTCCTTGGGGACCCTGGAATTATGATGCACCATGACCTCACTTACCACCACCACTTCTCTCAAGTCAGGACAGATTCTGTGGTATTATTTATGTTCTTGGTCTCCCTAAAGGATTAGTTCTATTGTTAGATTGAATACTACATGTGATACTACTTCTTGTACAGCTGCCTTCTCTTCTCTATTCTACTTTCCTCATTCCCTCAGAGCTTGTCCTGAATGCACTCCTCCCATCAACCACATGTACAGGAATCCCTGTCTCAGGCTCCACTTCTAGGGAACCTGACCTAAGAAAAGTATATAATTTCATTACATTCTCATGACAACCTGAAAGGTAGGTATTAATATTTCAGCTAGAAAAACTGAAATTCAGATACTGTAAATAAAATTTTAAGGTATCATAACTTTATCCAGAGAATAGCTGAGGTTTTGAAAAGATGCCCCCACCCTGATTCCCACCTTTTGAATCATCAAATGCTCTCAGTCCATCCACTTGTCTGAGAAGCCCTTAAACAAAATCAAATGGCAGCACTCAATAAGAACAGAATGTTTGTTTCCTCTTCTAGGGCCAAGCCAATCTATATCTCTTGCAATGTAACAAACCCTTGCCTGTCACACATCAGGTTCTCAGTAGAAGATGTTACATGAAATAACAATCTGAAATCTCCATTAATGCACCCGATAATCTTGAGTCCCAAGACCAGGAAGAGACAGGGGAAGGGAAGCACAGGGAAAGGTGCAGGAGAAGGGAATAGAGCAACCAGTCCCCCACCCCCCATAATCCCCCACCTCTCCACCCCCCACCCCTTAGGTTACCTAAGGGCTTTCCAAAAGTCACCTCATTAATATAACAAAAGATACTTTTCTTGCTCTCCTCACAGAATATTCCAAACATTTTAGGAGATGTGAGGCCTGAACTTTAGACAAAGACCAAGTATATTTATTATAAATCACATTATTGCACTTGGGATAAAACAGATACAAGAAGAGATTTAGCCAAGTTATTTAGAATCTTATGTGAACTATGAGTGGAGGTGACCAACTCATTACTTGTTACTGCAGAAGTCAAAGCCCATGTCCCTGCGGACATTTACATGGTGTTTACTAGGCTCTGGGCACTGATCTAAGTGCTTTCCAGACAGTAGCTCTTTTAATCTACACAACACTCCTGTGAGTGGATACTAGCCTTTTATCATCTCTCACCTCAAAGCTATGATGTTCCGTCGATTAGATATATCACATATATTTTTGAATTATAATATTGGTTTATTGTCATAAGTCAAGGAAGACCTGCATGGAATCCTTCCTGATGATAAAACCTCTATATTTCATATAGAAGTTATCTTTATTAAACATTGAGAAATACACATAACCAGAAGCATACTCCCCAATGATAAAGTGGGTGGATGGTCTGAGCTTGAGATCATTTTCTAATGAGTGTTTCTCACCTTCTTACTGTGTCATGACAATGTGCACCTGTCTCAGCCAGGGACTGGGGTGGCTATATTTGAGGACCTTCTATAATTTACATATAAAAGTTCATGAAAGTAAAATGACTTCTGTAAGACCTCTAGTCAACTAGAATTTAAATTTTTTTTCATTTAAAATAAAGTGATATTTCAATTTTCTCATTATAACTACTAACAATACTAGCAGGTTGTATCTCTTTCCAGCAGTTATCAAACCTCTTTTATCCCTTTAGCAGTCCCACACTCATTATGGTTTGCTTTCAGTGGGTGAGACCTCTTCTAGGTACTGGGAAACCAGTCGGAAAAAAGCACCTAAGGTCTCTGTTCTCATGGATCCCAAGTTCCAGACAAGGGAAGTTCAAACAAGAAACAATCCAATAAGGGAAACATTTCCAATAAACATATAGAATATGAGAAAAAGTAAACCAGGGGGAAGTGATAAGAATGACACTTTAGCTTGGGAATTCAATGGGGATGGATGTTTGAATAGACGACATTTAAACTGAGTCCTAAATGGTAAGGAGTCAGGTAGACCATTACCAAGGGAAAGCAAGCTCAAAGGCAGGAATGAACCTGGCCTATGAGGAATCTGAACATGCTGGCATGGGGACAGTGGTATGATGTTGGATCTGATAGACGGGCATATGTATGCTTTGTAAACTGGAAAAAGGAATTCGATGGGAAACCACTTGTGCTTTTGTGTGTGTGGGGGGGGGGTGCATATATGTGCATTGCATTTATAAACTCTGAGCTAAAACTTTGCTTTCTTTTTAAGTTGTTTAAATGTACAAAAATGTATAATGAATAGTATAATGAGAACCCATGTACCATTACCCCTTAAGAAATGAAACACACATGTAAAAATAACTTAAATTCATTTTATTTTCCTCATGATCCCATTATTGTACTCCTCTTCTTCACTTGTTGACTTCCAAGATATAATCCCTGACCTGAATTTGGTGACTTTCATTGCCATGCTTGTCTTTATATTTTTTAGAGTATATGTACAAATCGTTGAGTATCATTACAGTATTGTTTAGCAGATGTTAACATTTGCATACATAACTTCATATTTGATATTTCCTGCAACTGTTTTTTTTCTCGGTATTATATTTTTGAGGTTATCCATGTTGATACACATATACAATCCAGTGTGTAGATATAGTTTTTTTTCCATTCTACTGTCAATGGATAGATCCATCATTTTGGAATGTTTGCTATCCCAACACACTGTTGCAATGAACGTTCTGGTATGTGTTTTACTATTTGAGAGGTGGTCTAAGACAGTGCATCCCAACCTTTTCTAATACGCATAAAAATATGCATAAACATAGCAATTCCAATGAGACAGCCCACCCAGCTATAGGAGTGAGCCCACTGTAACCCCTTAAGACACGTGCCATTAACACTTTTCCTCTGCCTGATTTATCAGTTACTGAGAGAACTATGACAAAATTTCCCTTTATGGGTGTAGAATTATCAGATCAATTTGGTCAGTTTTTGCTTTTCATATTTTGTACTTATGACATTAGATTCAATGACATTTAAAAATTTTATATCTTCCTGGTGAATTGCTGCTTTTATCACTAGGCTGTGATGTACTTTGTCATTGGAGATTTTGTAATCAGGGAGGGATATGATCTGAATTATGTCTTAAAATGATTACCCTGGCTCTTGTATGGAGAATGGAATGTAGGAAGAAGGGAAGGTGGTGATCAATTAAGAGGCTGCTAAAATCTTCTAGGAGAGCAATAATGGCAGCTTGGATGAGGCTGGTTGTCCTCAAGATATGACAGCCTCAGGTTTGCAGTATGTTTTGAATCGCCAGGATACTCTGATTGAGTGAATATGAATGTGAAAAAAAAAGAGAGACAGATCCAATGTAATATTTTCATTTTTGGCCCGAGCAACTGACTAGAAGCATGAGCATCCTTGCCTTCTGATATGTGAAGATATGCACACATCCAAAAATAGCTGCAGCAGTGTTTCTGTGCTTCTTTAGAACCTTTATACTTCCCCACATAGAGAAAATGGTTCCCTGCCTTGAACCGGTCAGGTCTCCGGGGCTGATATATGGAATGGCATTATAGAAATGATGCTATATGACTCTTGAGATTAGGTCATAAAAGGTGATGAAGCTTTTGCTTTGTTCTCTCTCAGGACGATCCTCCTTGGAACCCAGCCACCATGCTGTGAAGAAGCCCAAACCACATGCAGAAACCCACTCGGAAAGGAGCCAAGTTCCCTGGTGCTCAGCACCAGCTGAGCTTATTAACCAGCACCAACTGGCCAGCCAAGTATGAGTGAGCCATCTTGGAAATGGACCACTTAATCCAGCTGCCCACCTGATGATGCATGAAGCAGAGACAAGACTTTCTTCCCAATCTCTTCCCCAATTGTAAATTTGTGGGGGGAAAAAACAGTTGTTGATGTCTCTCTCATCACCGACTCCAGGTTGTTACTTATGCTTGGGATTATTTCATACCATATTTATACAGAGAAGTCTATTTTATTTTATTCAGCAAGAGGCAACAGGACTAGATATATGGAAGAGTATCTTGAAGAAAAGGGATAGGGCATAGAGACAGCACTGCTTTGGCTATGTTAACTTTGAAATTCCTATTAGACATCCCTTTGGAAATTTCAAATAAACAGTTATATACAAATGTCGAGTTCTCTAGAGGGATCAGAAGTATAATCAAAATTTTGAAATCATTGACATATAACTATTTAAACCCACAGGGCTGGGAAAGTTTATCAAAGTAAAGCCTGTTGCTAAGAAAAAAACCATCATTGGTTCCAACTTATAATTATTGATTCACTGTATCACTTATTTATCTATTCATTCATTCAACAAATATCTTAAGGCATGATTCTGCCTACATAAAGTTTATATTTTAAGTGTTATTCAGAGTTTGGTTTTACCAAAAATTTATTTTACATAATAATTTGGAACTTATAGAATTTTTTGAATCATCATTCTAGTTTTTATCCCATTTTTATATAGGGAGGTCTACATGTTCTTTTTAGACACAGCGGTCTTTATGTCTTGCACATATCATGAATATCTCTTCTTAATTTAGGACTATGGTCTCCTAGATGGACTCATTCATTTGGGCATAAACTGCCCTTTTGAATAATGTAATGGTTGGTGTTTATGAAGTTTTCCAGAGACTAGGGGATCCCTGGAGCTGAGACCATTCAGTGGTTTGGAGTCCAGAACTTTCCACAAAGCATCTCCACTTTTAACATTTGATGCATAGATATTTCTCATGAACATTCTCTTTTAAAATATAAAAATCACATATGTCACTCTATCATACCCCTTTACCTCATAGGTGTGAACCCAAGTCTCACTTGGGGGGGTGAGTTCAACAGGAACAAGGATAAAATTACTCAGTGAGGCTCCATCACTTCTAAATAATCAAGAGCGTGATTACTTTTAGATTGATAGCAGGCTTTGTATGTCATGCTCAGCTATATCTTATGGTAATTTGGTTTAATCTTCAAATTTGCTAGACTTTGTGCTACTTTGAATAGTAAATGAAAAAACTTATAGGTGGAGAGATAGGCATTGTTACACATACAGCCCTGGAAATAACTGAATGAACAAACCCTCCCTTATCTTGTTAATAACATTTTTCATAATATAAAACCTTTCTCTTTTGAGCTTCTGGACTCAATTCCAATGTGTGTGTTGGGGGTGGGACAGGTAGTTCCCCCACACCAGCAAGCCATTTGCAGGGTGTCTGAGAGTTCATCTCAATTCTGACACTACCTACCTAGAGGTAACATCAGATTCCACAGGTAAGAATTTGGTCCCACAGGACTGGCCTGTGTTTCAGAGGCCAGACATAAGTCCAGGTTATTCCCTTTGCTTCTGACAGACTAGCTGTAAATCAGAGGTTTCCACCACTCTCAACTTGGGTTCAATTAATGTGCCAGAGCAGATCACGGAACTGTGAGAAACATTTAACTTAATAGATCACTGGTTCGTTTTAAAAGGATGTAACTCAAGAAAAGCCAGATGGAAGGAATGGACAGGGCAGGGTGTGGGGAGAAAGGAAGGAGCTTCGATGCCCTCTCTGGGTGCACCACATCCTATCACCCTAATCCCCACCACCAACCTGGAAGATCTTGGAACACTGCCTTCTTGGGTTTTTATAGAGGCTTCATTACATAGCCATGATTAATTACATCATTGTCTGTTGGTGATTAATTCAACCTCCATCTTCTAGAGGTCTGGGGGATGGAATTGAAAATTCCTACCCTCCAATCACCTGGTTGGTTCCTAGGGTCACCAGCCTTCTTTCTTAGGTGACCCAGAGGATTCCAAAAGTCATCTCATCGGCATAACAAAAGACACTTTTATCACTCCCATCATTTAAGTTCTAGAGTTTTAGGAGCTCTGTGCCAGAAGCAGGGACAAAAGCGAACATGGATTTCTTATTATAAATCATATCTCCATCATTTGGCAATGACTTAATAAAATTGAACAGCCATTCTTTGTTTTTTAAATGACAATTATTTATTTAGCATTTAGTATGCATTAAATTCTTCACACACACGCTCTCTTTCACCGAAGTAACCATGACAAGCTAGAAGGTCTTAGTCCTATTTTACAAATGTAAAATTTGTTGCTCAGTAAAGACTAGAGTCAGGACTCAACAAATGTAAGTCCTTCTGGCTCTGGGGCCTGGAGTTCAACCACACAGCTTCTCACCCTACTCCTCTGAAAGGAATCTTGGAATCTCTGCTCCCTCGTTCTATTGGAAAGACATCAAGGACACAGAAGGAAGGAGATTGCTCCAAAACCAGTAAGTGATAGATGTTGGGTTCATATTGAGTTCCGTTTAGCTCTAAATCCAGAGCTTCTCCTGCTCTCCCCTCTGCTAGCCATTTCATTTAAGCCTGGGCACTGGAGGAAGAGTCATATTCCTTCTTGCCCAGCCCTATCGCTGGCCCCATAAAACAGAAGCTTTTGCCTTCCCCCAAATATTGAGACAAGAACTTCTGCTTTTCTCTTTATATCTGATGTATTCCCCACCAGAAGAGAAATTAGAGATGTTGAAAAGAGTCCTTTTGTGATTCTTTTGGATCTCTTCTAGGGGACCTGCCTCCCTGCTGGCCACACCCTCCAGTGCTGAGGTAAGCTGCCCAGGACAGATTGCAGTTCTGTAAGGGAAACCGGACTTGTCCCACTACTCTGTCCAGAACTCAGCTGGTTTAATTAACTCAGCTAGTTTAATTCAGCAGGAAAGAAGAAGAAAGCTTCTTTTCTATACACCATTCCAAGCTGTATTGCATAGTTTAAACTTGCTTTGTCAGTAACAAAGCTAATTTTTTAAATTCCTGTTTTAGTTCTGTATTTCAGTAAATTCAACATCCACAGAAAGCAAGGTAATACCAGTAGTGAAGTAAGGAGCTGGGTGGTCATTAGCCATTCACCATTCTTGGAAGTGCCTCTCTATCAATATTATGAACAACCCATAGGACACTATCTTCTTCTCCCGGGTGTGTTGTAACTCCTAAACTCTCTCTAGACAGAAATTCTAGAGAGGCTACTGGGAGAATGGGTTAATTATTTAGACTGTCTCAGAAACTCCAATACTGATGACCCATGGTTTCCTACAAAAACCCAAATACTCCTGGATTAATTTAACAAATACAAATGTGTCAGCTGTAATGTAAAGTTTATTGACTAAGGAACCAATTTTTATCACAAAGCCTGCGGTTCAGGAATGGATATCAGGGACTGGACTTTTCATAAGGAGCTGTGCGAGTAAAGCTAGGTATGTAGGAAGAAAGTGTCAGGGATCCAAGGAGGTACTATATCAATGGGGCCACTACTCACTTTAATTTCCATGAAACAGTTGATTTCCTTCAAGCCCAAGATAATTCCTTGTAAGGCTCCTGAGCCTGAACGAATGTGCATGACCAGTCCACTGCAAACATCCATCTGTCAAAAGAGAAGATGAGGAGCAAGTGAAATTAGACCATGGCTCTCTGGTTTCCCCTAAAAGCTGCCAATGAATGAGAGCATCAGCTGCACCAGACTGGGCCAGCCAGGGCTCTCATCCTTAACTGAACACTCTACACCCAGGCAGTGAGGCACAGCCTGTGAATAGAGATGACTCAGCCTCAACAGGTGTCTGATGGCTTTGCCAACCAACCGTCTGTTCCAATGGGCTGGAGCAGCAGCACATTCTTGGTGGCATGCGAAGACTATGATGAATAGCAGGCTTGTGTCTCCTCCCAGAGGGCAGGGATTGGGTTGGGGCAGGTGTGAAGGGCAGAACCAAGTGCATAAATGCATCTTCTCAAACCCTGTAAAATGCACTGCCAACTGGCACATCAATAGACTTTTGGTTTCTGAAATACCCCTCGGTGGTTCTCATCCTTGGAACCTCTGAGTCAACATCAACTATCAGTGGAACTAGTTATAATAATACCTTACAAATAAATATCCCAGGCTTCAAGTTTTCAAGATACTTTCACATTTATTACCCTATAAACAACCTTTCATACTACATCGTTGTTGGTTGTGATGTACACAGTTCAGAGAAATCAGCTAAAGCTCAGAAAGAATGAATTCTCAAAACCCAGTGGTTCAACAAAGAAGGAGCGGGGTAGAGTCTAGGGACAGAATAGAATTCTGTTCTATTGTTCTGAAATACACTAAGTCAGGGAACAGTAAATCCATTTATTTACTCATTCAGTAGATTTAAAGAAAGATGGATAGAATAGTCTTGTATCCATGCAAATAAATTATTATCCTGCTGTTTATTACCTCTGGGCATTTTCTCAGCCAGAAGTATAGAAATCACTTGATTCCATGATATCAAGATGATTCCTATTGGTATGACCACATGTTTTTTCCTCAAGCCCAGGTAGCAATGACTTTAGTAAAATATGACCATGTTTCTTTTTCTCAGCTATAAGTCCTGATGGAAGGTCCAGGACTGCTGTGGTGACTTCATAATTATCAAAGTCCCAGAATTCTTCTTTCTGCTCTGCCATGCTCCACTCCCATTTTCCAACTTCTAGATCAAGGTTTTCAACTTTGTCTTCAAGTCCATAGTTCAATTCCAGCCAAAATAGTCACATGACTATTCATAAAATATCACGGAGGAGGAAGGGGGCAGAAAAGAACATATCTCTTTCCCTTACAGATATTTCCTGGGTGTTATCTCTACTACTTTTTCCATCACTGCATCCATCTGTAGGGGACCTAGAAATTCAGTCTATAATTTGGAAATCATATGCTCATCCAGCACCGGAAGTTCTATAAGTGGGTTAGTCTTGGAGTTTGGATTTTGGTAGACAGCTAGCAGTGTCTGCCTCATGCAGGGTAGCGGTTCCGCATGTGTGAAATAATATAGGGAAGACAACACTGGGAAACATAAAAAGGAATAGATAATGAGAGGAATTTCAAAAGGCAGGAATAATAAAGTTAATTTTAACTGAGAGGCTGTATGGAAACATGATGCTGTAAATTAATGCTTTATGGATTTTTATCCCCACTATCACTTAACAAAGACCTTACTAGGTAGTTACTCCTCTCATAAGAATTTTATAGGTACGGAAACTAAGAAGTAAACAAGGCAAGTCAATTGCCCAAGATCTTGCAGCAATAACATTGCAGAACTGGGATGCACATCAATGTCATCTGAATCCAAAACACTTGCTCTTAATTATTGCCTTCCATTGGCTCCCACATGGTCACATAGAGCCTCTTCATGGAAAAGCTCAATGTAATTCCTATTTTATGGACCACTAGAGGTGACAAAGCATGTTCATGCTCACACAGACAAGTGGCCAAAGGGAAATTTTGACCCAGTTCTTTCCATCATGACAGATTTCCATGCATACAGATTCATATGTTGACAGCCTTAAAATCAATTTATAAAATAACAACAATAATTAAGAAAGAGAAAGGGAAAAGCTCTGCACAAGGTCCTTCATTTGCCCATTTCTCAAGGCAATAATGGCTTTCATCACCTTCATTGTATTTAAGAAGAGCTCAATGAGAAGATCTACATGTTGCTGACATGCTTGGAGCAGACCAATTGTTTTTGACTTGATTGTTTAGAACCATGGAGGGTTCATTTAATAGACCTTGTGAGACTAGACAAAAAGGGATTCCTTAGGACAACCTAAGTATTCCAGCATTATCCAATGGTTGTCAATGAAGCATAAGGAGATATAGAAAAAAAAAAAAAGTCTTGGGAGCAGGGATGGAAAGGAGTATGGGGGGTTTGGATAAAAAGAACTTCACCTGGACACCAAGTTGGCAATTCCATTTAATTGTTCTTTCAAATTTCGATTAACATTATTGTCTGCTTTTAAAAGCAATCATGGATATTAAAAAAGTATAAGAAACACTAGCCCATAACATAGATAAAATTGGCTTTGCTCTTTTGTGACTGTAGACCCATTAATACCACATTGTCTTTCCGTGAGTTGTGTGTTCACAGTTCCTTCCCTACACATGACTACAAGATGACTTTACTCCCAGGGAACCTGAAACATTTTGCAGAATGATCTTCTTTTGGAAAGACAAAGGACAACAGCTACTACACTCACAGGTGCCAATCATGTGGGTATTATACTTTGTATAACGCTTATATAATATTGTTTCCTTTGATTGTCAGAGAAACCCTATGAAATAAATGCTGCAATCCTCACTTGGCAAAGAAGAAGGTGGTGCTTTAGAGGGGTTCAGTTTCACCTAACTTTTCACAAGTGAACACTGTAACTCAAGGACTCTCCAGGATTAAGAGCAATGTCTCCTTTTTGATATTTTGGGACAGATAATTCAACAAGGAAATAAAACAACATTGTTGAACCAGAAAGAGTAATAAAAACTGTAGATTGAAGTATTATAAATACAAAGAAAATGTTCTATACCTTCGAGATGTTTCTGATAGGGAAACATTTTAACTTCTAGGCCTTAAACATTACGTGTGTGATTGTTTGGTACATGGGTGTGGCAGTTGGTGACAGTGAATCATTGGAGACAAATGTTTAGCTGACAAACTGTTTCCAGACAGGATGTTGGCAAGATAATTTACATATTTGCAAGGTACTGATTCTAAATTCATCTATCCCCTTTGTTAGAGCACTCCCCAAAATTTGTCTGGTCATGCAAGCTAGCTTCCTCTCCCTTTCTTAGCACTATTGCTTTGTGGATTTTAATTCAATTCAGCAGGTGCTATCAAGCCCCTATTATATGCTAGGCTTGTCCTACATAAGTGAGATTTGACCTCTAACTTCAGGGAGCTTCCCGTTGCATCATCCATGGCTGTTGCCATTTAAAATATTGCTTTTGAAAATTGCTGTTGAAATGTTGTTTTTATTTATTTGTTATGATTCATGTAGTCTGTCTTCAATGCGGATTATAATACAAAATAAAGATAAATACAATGAAAACATGCAACACACACATACACACTGAATCCTCCCATAGAAAGATCATCACTGCTAGCTAATTAAACATATTAGCATTCACATACATTTCTTGAGTCCTTTTTGGGTCCAAATCATTTTTTCAGTGTTTTGACATCACTACTACTATTATTTGGGGCCAGGAAATTCTCTGTTATGGGACTCTCCTGTGCATCCTGGGACATGAAGCATCCTGGGGTCAGAACTACCTCTCTTTAAACCACTGGGTCAAAATGCATGACAATACACTATTTCATCACAACAGCACCAAAAGGCAACTATTATATTTACCTCATTTTATAGCCAAGGAAGCCAATGGTCAGAAAGACTAAATGATCTGGGTGGGTCCCTGCAGACATGAAATGAAGGAGCAGAGGTTTAAATACAGCTGTGATGGCCTTCAAACCTCTCCCCCCATCCCATCTCTCTCATTTAGAATGAAATAATAAAATGTACTACCATGAAACTTGCTTTTCTCAGTGTTCAACAATATATCCTGTGCATCTTTCCTTGTAGGTCAATAAAGATCTAAATTGTTATTTTTAATAGAGATATGATATTCACATGAGGGGGTGCCCATTATTAATCGAGCCAGTCCTTCATCACTGGACCTTTATACTGCTTCTTACTTTCAAATATTACAGATAACACTCTAAGGAACATCCTTCTGCATGGATCTGTGCATATGACATTTCTCTTAAACGTTTCATTAGTCCAAATTTCAACAAGGAATTTATTATTCCAAATGTGTCTTTTCTGACTGGGAAAGGTGGTGGTACTACTGGTACTTATACCAGGAGAAATGAATCAGGATTATCTCAGGGAAAAGGGTATGTAATTATGCCCAAGCTTTAGTGGCTTTTCCAAACTAAGCACATTGTTAGCAAGATGGCCTTTTTTTTTCTTTTGTAGTTTAGATTTGGTTTTCACTCCAAAGAGATCACACAATTTTCCATAAAATTCATCAAGATCTTCCAAAGGACATAAAATAAGTTCTGCCCAAAGAAGGAATGTGGGGATCTGAACCATAATTTTCAAGCTCCGGGCATCCAGTTGATCACATAACTGAACACTTTGTCCTTACAGAAGGGAGCAAGCCAGAGATTTTCTGTCCAGGATTGAGTGATTTCACATATTCTGTTTACTTTTTAAAATTCCCATGGTTTGTTGGGAACACATAACTGTATCAGGTTTTCAAAATAATTTATTCTATCCAGTAATCATTAGATGTTCTGTACTGGACAGCATGCCAGATGCCGAAGATACTAATATGCCCAGCGTTCACCTGGTCTTAGTAGTTTGTATGTAACTTGCAGACTTCTAAAACATAAAACATTAAGTTTTCCTGTCCTTATACCAGTCTCTTCACACAGATCTTCAGTTGGGGGTCTTCTCTGAATTCACATGGCTCTCTTGTCCTGGCACCCATCCTTCTTGCTGCATGGAATGTCCTACTTCTCCATGCTATCCCCACGATGACTCGTGAGAAAAGCTGTGCCTCTCCATTCAAAATTCAGGTTGAACATCTCCTATTTTTTAAAGCTTCAGTCCTCCTAAGCACTCCCGGTCCAGGCCCCAGTCTGGGCAATCCTCCTTGCAGGTGCTGCCATTCCCTTTTGCAATTATGTGATCACTGTCTACCTTCCATCCAGAAATGTGTGTTCCTTCAGGTGCAGGAAGAGTCCTTTTCATCTGGGTGTCCCAAGTGCCTAGCAGGGTGTCTAGCACATGATAGGTTCTCAGTAAATTCTTAATTGGTTAATGGAGGGAGAAGAGAAGGACAGTGTGGGTGATGCTTGCTTGGCCATGCTTGGATTTCCCCAGAGGGCAAATAGGATAATTCATCCAGGAATGGCAGGGCCCACACAAAGAGCCTGATAGTAAGGCTGTCCTGCATTTCTCCTAGGAGGAATTAAATCATAATACGCTAGATATAGGCAGGTTGATACAGTCCACCCAGTGCCATGGCCTGGGGTATTATGGGTTACTGTCAGAGCTCAGGTCATCAAACTGTCTCCCTGCTGGTCATCAACAAGGTTTAGATAGTTTTGGATTTCTAGAGGGGTCTATTTGGATAACATGTGGGGAGCCAAGAAGCCTTACAGGGTTGAGGGAAGGAACAAACAGTAACCCAGTGAACAGATGCTGATCACAGTCTGACCTTCACATTGTGTTGTAATCTCTTACTTGGCTATCTTGCCTCCAAGTATGTAAAAAGCTGGAGGGTTGGAGCCATGCAATCTGTTCATCTTTTTAACCTCAGTATTCCTCCCAGAGCCCAATAGACAGTGGATCCCTATTTAATGGTCCTTGAGTTGCAGAATAGGCTTTACTCCCTGTAAGAATTTTCTGTAAACACATAGGGACTGGAGCAAAAGTTTCCTTGGATACTCTAAGTGCTTTCAAGGCAGAAGGGTCTTCCCTATAATCACCTTAGACTTTTGAACAATAGCCTGGTTCCAGCAGTGAGCCAGAGCTGGCTTATATCAGCCTGTAAGAGCCAAGTTAAATATAGAGAAATTTCATGAGTAAGTTGTTACTATCTTGGTAGCTGGAAATTGGCCAAAGAGGGAGAATTTATACCCCAGAAATTGGCAAATCCTACAAATGAGGGGCTTCTCACCACCATGTGCCCCAGGGAGCCAAGTTTCCAGCACACCATGGCCAGCTTCTAAGCCCCAGACCCCAAATTTAGTTTTTCAATAATCTGTTTCTGGTTGCAGATCTTGTACCTGCAGTTAAAGAAAACTGATGTAGCCAATGACCAACAGTTCAGAGAAAGAGAAAAAAAGAAATATATTTCTTAAATTGGTTTTCACATAGTGCCTTTAAAGGGCATTCATACAATCTAGGAGATACAGGTGAAGAACACAGCATTGGAACTAACAATCTCTTTTTTGGATAAGGGAATTATGAGCTCTGAGCCCCAGTTTCCAATCTGTAAGTGGGACTAAACACTTAAACACTTCCAGTGGCTAGCTATGAGTCTGAAACAAGATAACATGCCCACTAAGAAAATATCAACCATTTCTTGAACGTATACCATATAAGCGTATAAGAACAGATGTGGTTTCAGGACCGTAATTACTTATCTCAAGCCCAGAGAGCCAGATTTATTTTGACTTCCGGTATCTTGAATTTTTAGGAAGATAATATAATTCAAATTGTGTGTATATGTGTGTGTTAAGTACTCCAGGAGGATCCCAGAGGGATCTAGGGCAGCTCTCTGTAACCAAATATATTCACTTTCCTGCAGCAAAATTCATGAAGATTCACTCTAAATGAGAGCAAGAAATAGTATTAATAGCCTCAAGTTAATTCAGGTCAGATTTAGTCATCAAATGAGTATGCATCAAATTACAAAAATATTTTGTTTTCAGAGCCATTTGGATTTTGAATTATGATTGGAGATTTGGACCTACATTACTGATATTGTTGTGAGTTGTCCATGCCCAGTGGAATGATTTCATAGCCAATATTTTCTGGGGAATTCTGACTTCAAAGAGCCAAATATATCTTTTCCTTAAGCCATCAATATGGTCCAGACACTTTAGCTTTGTCTCCCATACTGGCTTTCACATCGTGAATTGATATAAATATTCTTTGTGGGATTCATAAACGAAGACAGTCACTCTCTATAGAAATCACCTTGATCTCTTGAAGAATTGCTGTTGTAAAACATGCTGCCTGCTCTTTGCTGTAGGGTATTGTGAAAAGCCCTCAGGGCCCTAAACCTCCTCATGAAAAGTTCCTCTTCCCTTTGAGACACGTCCTCTTCCAGGAACATTTTTTTACATTACGGGCTTCTCTCTCACCCCCCTCAAAAATACAAAACTCTGGGTCCGCATTTGTATTTCAGTTCTTCCAAAAGTGGAGGTGGCTTTCTTTGCTACTCGTTTGGATGAGAGAAACTTGTGTTGCTGGTCATGAACCAAAATGAACCACTGTCTCTTTCTACACAGAGGCAGCAGCCCACATTTCTATGTTCTGACTCTCCAAGGCATGACATTCTGTTTTATGGTTTCTTAACAGGATAATGGCTTGGACATTTCTAGAGTGGATATGATTATATTTGTTGATTGGGTTTGTTAAAAATGCACTCACATTTGGCCTTTGCTAACATGATCATTAAATACATCACAGACATTAATGATCCCAGATAGTCTGCCCATTAGGACATTAAGAGGCAGATCTGATTAAAGAGACGTGTACTCTGTTCTTTACAAGCGAAATCACTCATACTTCCTTGGATTAACTGAATGTTAAGGACCACAGACATCATGCTCTTCTAGGCAGACAGCTCTCCCCCCTAGTTCCCTAGATTCCTAACAAGAACAGAGGCAGCCATAACTAAGAACTAAGTCTGTAACCATTATGGCTACAAGGAGTTTTCCTGCACCCTACTGATATGCCAAGCACTCTGCTAAGCATATTGACACCCCTCTTTTTAACTGGCTTGACAACTGTCAGAAGTAACTACTACTCACTTTTTGCATCCACAAGGGAACTTCAAAGCTTATCTATTTAAAAACAGGAAACCTCTAAATGAGGATGCATTTATGGAAAGGAAGAAAAAGAGCAAAAAGGAACCAACATTAAATTAACACCTACTAGGTTTCAGACATTTTATTGAGATGGAATCCGTTGGCATCCAAAGCAGAACAGAAAACAGCTAACCATGTTCTCCAGGTACACATCAAACTCATGCATCTCAAAAATGGGAAAGGTAGATTTAAACCCTTGAGTCTGGCTCCAAGGCTAAGGCTGTCTGCAGGTGGGCACAAGCTGGGTGTGCTGGAGCAACTAATCTCTGCCTTTACCATCCGTGTTGGGAGATAATTTACATACACCTAACTAACACCTGAGTGAAGACATAATTACTTAAAGTATGTTCAAAGTCTGCATTTGAGACTTTGGGGAAAAGAGGTTCCTCTTCATTTCCTTCCATTTGTGGGGAGGTCTTGAGACACAAAATTCTGGGTGTTTGTCTTCTTACATCTGACGGGTAAGCTTGGGAGGAGAAAGGGAAAGCAAGTGTAGTGCAAACCTTTAGATTTCCTCTTTTGGGGACAAGACATGACCATGGAGAGCCCACATTATATTCTGGACCTCCATTCTATAACTTTTATCAACTGCCTGTGACCAGGGAGGTGCAGGTAAGTCCCTCAGATTCTGGAGTTCAGGCTTGGGTGTTCATTTGCTCACAGATAATAGCCCCACTCCCCAGCCACAGCTTTATCAGTAGCAAAAGTGATATTTTAGACTTATATCTAATTCATTCTCTCACCTTATTTCCCTTCATTTGGCACTATTAAGAGAGATACTAGTTTCCGTGTTCCCTGGAGTCTAACAGAGACCAAAAAAATCACAGAAGCCACAGAAAGCAAAATTCAGTGTTCAATAAAGTAATTGGGAAAATCTTCAATGAAAGCTCCATGCCCAGTTTGAAACCCAGAGTGGGGCCTGAGCTCGCAACCCTGAGATCAAGACCCGAGCTCAGATCAAGAGCCAGAATCTTAACCACCTAGGCCACCCAGGTACCCCATGATGTCCTTTTTTTTTTAATATAAACTTCCAATTTCAGAATACTTTCAGATTTACAGAAAAATTATGAAGATGTTAAGAAGGTTCCTATATAATCCTCTTCCAATTTCCCCCATTTTTAACAACTTACTGTGATACAATTGTTAACACTGAGAAAACAATGTCGGTAGAGTACTTTTACCAAACTCTAGATTTTATTTGGATTTCATCATTTTCCCTTACTTTTTTTTTTTTTAAGTAGTCTCCATGCCCAGCATGGGGCTTGAATTCACAACCCCAAGATCAAGACTCATATGCTCTACTGATGGATCCAGTCAGACGCCTCTCACCAGTTTTCCCTTTAATGTCACCTCTGTGTTTCCGGATCCAATGCAGAACACCATCTGTCATTTAGTTGTCAAATCTCTCAATTCTTTTGGTTTGTGGGAATTTCTCTTTGTTTCCTGTTCTGTATGATCTTGTCAATCTTGACTATTTCCCTTATGTTTGAGAGGCACTATGTCATAGCGATCACAGAGAATTTGGAGTCAGACTAAGACATTTGTTATGATTCTACCACTTACTAATCATGTGACCAAGGAAAAGTCATCCTGGCCTCAACCTCCTCAACTGTGAAATAGGAATAATTATACCTACCTCGCAAGGTTGAATTAAGGATATAAAATATTAAATATGTTAGTCATGGGTCTCCAAAGAAACAGAACCAAGAAGGGTGTGTGTGTGGTTGGGGGGGGGGGTTGAGGGAGTGGTTATAAGAAGAAATTGGCTCATGTGATTATGGAGTCTGTCATGTCCTAAGATATGCAGGGAGTGTTGGCAACACAGAGGCCCAGGAATGCTGATAGTGAGTTCCTTTGTGAGGGTTGGCAGTTTCAAGATCCAGGAAGAGTCACTGTTTCAGTTTCAACACAAAAGCATGAAAAAAAGCCAGTGTCCTAGTTCAAAGACAGTCAAGCTGGGAGAATTTTCTCTAACTCAGGAAAGGTCAGCCCTTTCACTTCATTTCTACCTTCAGCTGATTGGACAAGGCCCGCCAACATTAGGGAGGACAATCTGCTTTATTTAGTCCACAGATTTAAAAGTTAATCTCCTCTCAAGACACCCTCTCAGAAACACAACAGAATAATGTTTGGCCAAATATCTGGACACCTCAAGGCCTCAAACTGACACATAAAATTAACCACCATACTAAGTAATGTGCCTCATACCCACAGGGCATTCCGGAAACACTTGCTATTATTCTTATGCTAAGGGGACTGTCAGAAGACATTGAAAGCTTTTGTTTTCCCTTATAAATCTCTAGTCACGGGGTTGAAATCAGGCCTTGGATGCTTCTGAGAAGGCTGCCAGTTTCAAAATGAGCTTAAATCATCACAATAAGGAGAAAATAAAAAGAAAGAAAAACCCATAATAAGCAAAATGTAAAAGATACCAAGGGTGATTGCCATACCTGATCTGAGGGCTGTTAAAATCTCCTTTCTTCTGGCCCCCTCCCAGGGGAGGATTTGTAGTTACTTGGGTTGATAGATTCTGGTGTGGTGAGAAGTTGATAGTGCCCCATCCCTTCTCAGCATCCCTCAGAACAGAAAGAAGCCTCTCTGGAATAGGTTAAACAGTGCATTGCTCACTCCATCTAAAGTATCTATTACTCCAGTGCCAACAGAAATAGAATTAATAATAATAAAAGTAGTAATAAAAAATAACTTTTACTAATTTGGTGCTTACTACTGGCTAGGTCACATTTTAAGCACTATGATGTCATTTAATCTTCAAAAAAAACAATTGTGAGCAAGTATTATTAAATCATTTTGCATATGGGTAAATCAAGGCTTAGAAAAGTAAACTATTTTAATTGTAAATGAAAGACCAATAACATTTATTGAGTTTCTTCTGTAGATGAAACATTGCCCCTAACACATTAGGTAGATTATCTCCTAGAATCTTCATATAGATTTACTTCATAAAAGTCTTATTAATAAACCTCATTGCATGGATTAGAAATTTACATCTGAAGAGACGTTTTGTCTGAGATCATAGATTTCAAAAGAGAGTTGCTTGGATTATAAATTGAGCTGGTCTGACTTTAGGGACTCTTGTCCTTGGTCTTTGTATATCCAGCCTTCTCCATTTTTGCTAGGAGTAGGGGGTGGAAGAAAATACTAAGAAACTGGAACCAGGAGACTCGGATTTTCAGATCTGGTATTAATGTTCTGGGACACCTTGAATAAGTCACTTTCCTGTGGGTCTCAAGTTCAACTCAGTAAACTGAGGAGGGATAGAACCAGACCTTCTAGTGGGTGTCTCCTTGCTTCCTGAATGAAGAAGAATGTTATAATGGAAAGACTGTGGAGTTTGGAGTCAAACAGCCCTGGGTGCGAGTGCCAGCACACTCTTTCCTACTCCAACCTAAAAGTTCTATAATCTTAAGTAGGTTGTTTAAATGGCCTATTCTCCTTCATTTATCCAAAACTGTAAATTAGGCACCTACTTTGCACTAGAGATGCTATTTCTCTGGGATGAACACATGAATCCCACCCATGTCTTCATGGATTTTATGATCTAGCAGAAGAGAAAGAAATGCTCACTTCTCCCCCCTGCCAAAAAGTAATGTCAATAATACCTACAGCACAGAGAGGCTTGATAAGAGCCAATGAAAACACATGCCCAAAGTGCATTGCCTGGTACCTAGCAGTAGTGAGGCATTTTGCATAATGGCTGAACAAAGTTTCAACGTATGTTGTGTGGGGAAATGTGTGAAATGTATCTCTCATCTATTGCTTCTATTACGTGATGGGAGAGATTTCTATCAATCCCTTGGTCTTCACATGGGTGAATCCCACAACTGAGTTGCTTTTATTTTCATAAGATTGCCCAAGGATGGGATGGACCCAAGGCTTGAAACAAAGATGCGTGTTAGATTCTGCAAGTCAGAGCTCTATGGGCCACTCAAGGGACTTGAGAAAACATGGATAGTTGGAGCTGAGGAAGGCAGGAAACACTTAGTGCAAGTCTAGATGGGTGGGTGATGAACAGCAGAATGCGGTTCAATTTCCCAGAGGGCTGAGAGGCAGATGAAAGGATGAACAGATGCAAAGCTGACCTTCACCACCCACTGGCTGGGCGATCTCAGGCAAAGCACTGTTTTGTGAGCTTCGTTTTCCTCATCTGTAAGCCACCCTCACAGTGCACTCGGAGAACGAGTGCACTCACCTTCACTGGAGCACCTAGCATTTCATATTGGATTCATTGTTTCCAGTTAGGTCACTTCTATCCATATCCATAATCTCTTCCCTGGTCCAAGCATTGTCACCCCTGGCTTGAAACACATCAAAGCTCTCCTACACTAAGGAAATGTTTCCACCTTTGTCCCCTTTTATCTGTTTTCTATACTGTGAAATATTTGTCTATACTACTCCCTCTACTCTCTTCTTACTCCTCAGCTCCCGCCACACCAGCCACCTCTCATTTCCTTCCTACTCTAGAGGTCTTCCCCTCTATTCCCTCTGCCTGAAACACCTTTCCTGATCCTCATCTTGGCTAGTTGCCTTTCACTCATTCTTCGGATCCTAGTTCATACGTTATCTCCTAAAGAAAGACTTTCCTGATTCTTAAGACTGGGTGAGGGTCCCTGTTTCCTTCATAGATTTACCATAGTTTGTCATTTTACAGATGTATTCTTTTGTGTTAATATTTCAAAATGCTTGTCCTTCTCTCTCCCCAATTTGACGGTTAGCTCCATGAGCATCAGGAATCCACATTTTATTATTTTATCCTTATAATCCTGAATAGTGTCTATTACATAGTCGGTGTCGAATAATTATTTTTTGGATGAAGAAATGAATGAAAAAATGAGCAAACTTATTTGTTCCCCCATCTTGGAGACTGGGGAACAGGCCTTCATTATGATTGACCCAGCACTTAGTAAATTACCTGGAACTGACAGAAAGTTTTCTATAAGTACGTTTTGGAAGGACACCCTTGATGAGCCATCAGTCATACTGGATGATTTGACAGTCTTGCTCCAACAATACATTTCTATGACAGTGAGTCTGGTCCTCCACCTCTGTCAAGGGCAATGTCATGCCATGCCTTTGCAACATCTACTCATGATTAAAGAAAACTCCAAAACTCTGGACAAAGCCTTCCTATTTTCAGGAAAGTTTAAGATGTTTTATGGATCCAAACTATGTCCACCACCCTTGCCACCATGTGACTTTCTCATTAATCAAGGACATATGTCTGCTGTCTTCAGCGGGGACCTGAGTGCTCCCTGAGCCACTGGGGGGAGAGAAAGGCAGTGCTTGGATAATCTAAGAAAAATGGAGGCAGAGGGATTATGAAATGTTCATTGAAATAAAGTGTGTGCAAAGGGAGGCAGGGCCACACACAGGAGAGGAGCAGGAGCAGGAAACAGGAGGTTTGGGCCTGGGGTAGTTTATAGGCTGTGTGCTCCCGGGCTATTATCTTAAGGGTACCCAGAGAGCCCTCCTCCAGAAAAAGCCTAGGAAGTGCTCACATGGAGAAGCCAGGCCCTCATCTTCTGACTTCATGCCCGTTCTCTTCAACAGCACGTGCATGGAGAGAGCAGTTTTTAGAAATAAAACTGTCCAGTGGAAGATTCAAGAGAAGTCCGGAGTCCTGGGGAAAACATGTTAAGAGAACACATCTCCATCAGGTTGATAATCTGAAAAGCAAGGCAGTTTTCACTTCTAGTTTTCATTAAGGTTACCCCTTGGCCAGAGTCTCTCCTTAATTGAGAACTGGAGTTTGCATGGCGCTGTGAAGATTCTATAGAGACTCTCACATATATTTTCCTCTGCAAATCCCCACAACACCATGATGCTGATATTACTTCTTCCATTTCCTGCCACAGGAACCCAGGATAAAGGGACTCGGCCAGTCTCAGGCTGCTACCAAGTGCAGGAGCTGGGAACAGGGACTAGACCTCAGAGCCAAATCCTGTGTTTTATTTTGTTGGCTCTTCTCCCCTAGAACCCTGCAATGCCTGGCCCAGGGCACCCCTGCAGTGTGATCCTGTGATTGAATCATATGTGCTCAGAAGCCTGACAGCTCTTCAAAGATCTCAGATTGTGGGAGTTGGAGGCAATGAGAGGCAAGTTCATATATGAATGGAGATCTGAGGAATTTGTGGCTGTCAAGACTCACTTTTGCAGGGCAACACCGACTGGGGGGCTCTTTGGCGTCGTTCCTGCCCCCAGCTCCCTTGGGGTCTCTCCAGTGTGCAATGTCTACACCGGAGGCCTCTTACCTGTATTCCCTGCCCCGGGTTCTGCCTCCCTTCTATCTCTGACAGTCCGCCATCAACCTGCGGAGGCCCAGAGTGACATTTCTAAAATATAAAATTGGACCACATAATTTTCCTTCTTAAAATTTTTCGGTGATTTCCCCATTACCTCCAGGACAAAGTGCAAAGTGTCCTCAGTAGGACAATGATAGCCATTCATAACTTGCCGGTCCTGGTGGTTACTCCTTCATTTACTAAAAACAGGCATTTGCCAAGAGCCTCTGGGGGTCAGGGCACAGCCCTGGGGGAATGCACGGGACTAGGTCTGCTGGTCCCAGGCTGCCCAGTCTGGAAAGGGGTGTCAGATACCCTGGATTTTATACTTCGGCCCCCATGAGTTTCTCCCTGTCTCCTGGAATCCCTCCTCCTTTCCAAATCTCAGTGGTGGTTCCTATTACTCTCACTCTCTAGAGCATCTTCCATAGAACCCCTCAGACACAGCTCCCCACCCCAGGCCACCAATTTTCTATCCAGTGAAGCCATTCTGGGAGGAGATGCAGGTTGTCTCCTTCTTTATTCCGACGAGTCTTTCACAACCTGTAAGAGGTTCGCTCCACTTTATTCACCTTAATTAGAGCATATACCATCTTACTTTATAACCATTTATGTGAACTTCTGTGTCCCCAGAGTCACTGTGACTACCTTGATGGGAGGAACCCCCACCTTCTCTATTCTCGGTGACTAACACAGAGGAAGGCACCAGACGCAAGGTGCTGAGCTCCTTAATAACACCGCGTGCCTGGCTTCTTGCCTCATGAATGAAGCATTGTTCTGGCTCCACCGGCTGCGACCGCTCCCCCCACATCCCCCAGATTCCCCTTCAGCCTCCCCCTACATGTCTGACACTTGGGTTTATGTTCCAGAACAATCTGTGGCCATCTGTCCTTCCTCATCCTTCAGAGGCAATCTTTCCATGGAAGGGTGGCTTTGTGTGGCATAGTGTCCGTTGGCACCTAGCCCACTGCCAGGCCCACAGTGAGATCTCAAGGAACAGCTGTTGCTTTTGGAAGATGATAAGGATTTGTTAAAATTGCCTGGAGTACATAACTACCACCCTTTACAGTATATATAGATGTATATGTTAAAATATATAATATAACAGGTGCATATAATCTAAGGTATATATAACATATATTACTCTTAGATATGTACATATGCTACTATATGTAACATGGAGTATATATAATATGAATATTACTATTATATATGATACATGTGTAGATTACAAATACATGCATTATATCTATTTCTTAATTTTTCAGCTTGTCACAATTACAAAGAGAAAGCTATTCTTATTAATTTTTACTAGCAAACTTCAACAAATTGAAGACTTCATAAGGAAGGGACCATGTTTGTGCATATTTCTATTTTGAGCCTCTAGCAGATACCTCGTATTTGTCAATGCTCAATGAATATATTGTAAGAATGGGTGAATAACAATGATGGGCATCCTTTATTGAATTTATACCACATGGGGTAACTTAAGTGCTTTGCATCTCTATGTTTTCATTTAATCCATAAAATAACCTTGTGAGGGAGTTATTACATTCACTTTACAGATGAGGAAGCTAGACTCAGGAAGTCTAAGTAAATTAGCCATAGTCACATGTCTCATAAAAGGCACGGTGTAATTCCAAAATCAAGCCAGCAGCTGCAAATATTCATGCTCTTAACCTCTCGGCTGTGCTTGCAGCAAGTAGCCCCACTAATGAAAATAGAGCTATTTGGTCGAATGCAGGGCACTTTTATTTTCCTCTGTGAAGAGAGACAAGATAATCAGCCTGTGCCTGCTTCCCGGGGAAGGGTCCAGACTCTGCTTCCTGATTCTACCGTCTGTCACCAAATGATGCTGACAGGGGGACCAAGTGACCCAGGTCATACAGGGCTGGAGGGTTCCCTGGGACATGGGAATTGCATGCTAAAGTCAGGACCAAGTTCACCCTAAATTCAGGGCTAACCTGATAGCATTAAAATACTCCAGATAAAATTCATTTGGTCACTTGCTTTGAACCAGAGTGTGTATGGTGTGTAGTATGTGCACACGCATGTATGTTCATGTGAGCCATATACTGTTGTTACGAGGAAATGGGACATATTTTCTCATGAGATTTATTCAAACTCCAAAGGAGAAGCTGAGCCAGACCAGAACAGGAGCAGCTTCACTTCCAAGCTGAAGTTTAAGATACTCATCCTCACGTGTTGTGAGTTGGGGAACCACACACACAGACACAGGCACATGTTTTAACTCACTGCACAGACTCACATACAGTCTCATCTCCCAAACCAGACACATTTCCCTTAGTCTCACCCCCAACTGAGGCTCTGCCACAGATATGAGCACGTATTCATATGGTCACCCAGCCATAACTCATATATGTTCATTCATTATACGTAATCATACATATGCACACCCAAGTTTATGTTGGATTCCTAGGTACTCACACATTGTTGCATTCTTGCACACAGACAGGCTACAAAAGCATACTATCATATACACTTTCAACCAAGACACTACATACGCACAGACATGATGTGTGCATCTTTCATGTGCGCACAAAGCGGTGCATGCAAAACAAAATATATTATCACAGTGACATTCATTGGTATATACATGAAATCACAATTTCAAAATAGGCAAATGTACACTCAGAGGCACAAAGCTTGTCTTTTACCCATGATGTTTGTTTCACTTACAGAAGCATTTTCACAGATGCTAACATATTTTCCCTAATCCACATATCCAGTCACACTCACTCATACACACATTCACATGTATGTATATGCTCACATGCATATGACACATTTCTCTCTTTTACACACACATACAATATACCCTGGGAAGTTGCTTGAACTGTTCCCTGTGACAAAGCAGGGTCCAAGGACAAATTTAAAAAGAGAGAAAGAGAGAAAGGAGAGAGAGAGAAGAAAGAAAGAAAGAAAGAAAGAAAGAAAGAAAGAAAGAAAGAAAGAAAGAAAGGAGACACATATATAGAGGTATACACATATTTTAACTGTATCTTACATCTGTCCCTATCTACTGACACAAGGCATTTTCTGTCTATTAATCCTCAGTTGGATACACATTGACAAGATCAACAAAGAATCCTGGATCAGACAATTCTTCCTAATCCCTGCATTGCCCCAAATACCAAATAGAGTTGGTGTATCTGCTGATTCTCTTCAAGGAAAACGGGGGAGGAGGGGCCTGGTCATTTGCACATGATCTTTGTAGAGCCCCACTGCCAGCGAGAACCCCAGAATTAGCAAGGTTCAAGAGGAAACTGACCATAGAGGAATGTTTTCCTACTTAGCCAAAAAGATCCGGCTCCTTTGAACACAGACTTTCTGCTCAGAACTCCTAATGCATTCCACATTCGGCCATTAAATCCTAATTGGAGGCCTGCTGGGGAAGGTAGGGGGGTCCAGCCTGCTAGCATTTCCTGGGTCATATCCCTGCAAGACCCAGCCTGACCCTGGGACCTTGTATGACCTGCCCTTTTGAACTCTTAATCCCACTATTGGCCACAAAGAATTAGGAGCTCAATTTACTCCTGAAACCACAGGCAAGTCCCCTCTGGTCTTCCTCTTCTCATCTGCCATCTCTTCCCCCACCCCCCACACACCACCACACACATATAAACACTTTATTTTTCTTCCCTTTCCTGCCTCCTCAGTAAGGAGGCAGGATGTCCTGTGGGGTCTTAATTGAAAGGCTCCAAAAAGCCCGAGACTTTTATGATGAAACAATTGTCCTTGGTAAATGTCAGGCTTGTATTTGATGATATTTATGACCTTTTTTCCATTAGCCTGTCATTTTCCTGAGAAATTATGACCCTGGCCCTGTCAGCCTAACCAGGCTGATTTTATATATAGTAAGTTGTGTGCAGATGGGAAGAATGTCACCCTCCTCTTTGCCCAAATGACTCTGTCACATCAGATTGGGAGTATATCTCACCAGGTACCAATAAGCAACCGGAGAGATAAGAGTGAACTAGCCTTGAAATGATCACTTTGGAGTATCTGGGTGATTTTGGAGTGAAAGCTAGCTTTCACTCTGCCCCTTGCTAGCTTACTAACTCGTTACAAGCCATCAAGCCTCTCAAGTCTTCGGTATTCTTATCTAAAAAGCAGTGATCAATATGTCTGCCCCGTAAAAGGGTTGCTGTGAAGATCAAATAAATAAATACAGGGAAAGGGGCTTTGCATGATTGGAAAATTAATCCAATATCATTAATATTATTGAAATCATGAAGGTATTCTCTCTTCATCAATGGGAGTTTCGAGCTGAGCTAAGAAGTAGAGACAATAATTGCATTGAAATCTGAGGGAAGCCACGAATCCTGGCCAATGGCTAGAAAATATAGGAAGATAAATTTTGGTT
This sequence comes from Mellivora capensis, assembly GCA_004024625.1. NCBI lineage: Eukaryota > Metazoa > Chordata > Mammalia > Carnivora > Mustelidae > Mellivora > Mellivora capensis. The sequence continues at coordinate 4,742 of PISX010003123.1, read as the reverse complement.
CTATCTAAGGAATAATTTCTCAAGGGTTGGAACTGTAAGAGGATGAAATGAAATGCTTTGGAGGCAATACAATCCTCATCCTTGGGGACATTTACCTAGGGCCCCTGACGATGTCAGTCTCTGCCTTGTTTCTCTTGCTTCAATCTTACTTTTTCAGAGATGAATTCTTCTGTAGACCAAAGTTTTCTCCAGTGACTGAGCCATCCCAGATAAGGGAAGGACATAAATCAATAGCCCCCAATCTCCCTGTCTAGAAAGGCTTGGAACTCAAACACAGATCTTGACCTGGACCCTAGAGTCTCCATCATGACTGCTGGTATGACTCGTCTCAAAGAAGACATCGTAAAGAACATGGGAGCTGGCATCAGATTCATGACTTCAAATCCTTGTGGCACCCCTTACTAGCTTTAAGTCATTGAGCAACTTAGTGGAAGTCTCTGAGCCTCAGTTTTCCTATCTTTAAAATGAGAGTAATGATAAAACCTACCTTATCAGATCACTGTGGGATTAAATGAAGTGATCTATTGAATGTACGTGGCCCAATTTCTGGCATGGAGAAAACATCTGGTAATGTTAGCTTTCGTCATTAAATGGCAGTGTTGGTGGTGGAGTCAATGATGGTGATCCGAAGCTGGATTTTCTTTAATAGGGAATTTTCCATATTAGACCCAGGAACCAGTGTTCCATGGAAAGAACTCAATTCAATCCTGTTGCCCATAGTCAGGGCACCATGAAGAAGAAAGTGGAGGAAGCTATAAGAAGATAACTAATTGAGGAAGGGGATCTCATTTTAGGTTGAGTCAAGAAAGACAGCTATGTCAAAGTGGCAGGTGAGCTCAGCCCAACATGAAGAAAAGAAGCCATCCAGGTTTGGAGTAGAGGGAAGAGCATTCCAGGCAGAGAAAAGGTCCTGAGCCATGAAAAAGTTGGGTCAGTTGAAGTCACTGGAAAAAGACTAATGTGTCTGGCTGCGCTAAGTGGCACTATGTGAGCTTGGTCAAAGGACAGGTTTTGCAGAGCCTGAACACCAGGGTATGGAGTTGTTATCAGCAAGATCTTAACAGGAAAGTGGCAGGGTCAGATTTATGCAGGCCACATGCTATGAAGTCACAATGTAGGATTTAAACAAGCAGCATCTTTCCATAGCCTAGTTGTGCTACTGTTGGTCCTTTGCTGAATTAATGAAGGACAGAAAGGCTGACCAGTCAAGGCTGATGAATACTGCTGTGTTTTATGCTCAATCCCTAAAGAACTGTGTCAGAAGTCATATAGGAATGCTAGTGCTCCACAGAGGTTTAGCCCCAGCACTGAATCTACAAGTTTAGATTCTTACCTTGTGTAGTAATACATTCCCAGAGCCTAGAAATAATATATGACACATCGTAGACACTCAATAAAATTTTTTGAATTAAATGAATCAGATTCAAGGACAGCCTGAGCCTTCATCACCAGTGGGTGGCTCCTTCAGTTCTCAAATTTAGGAGGACACTCCTAAAACACTGGTCTTCAAATCATACTAGTCTACGACAGTGTCCTCAGGTCCTACAATCCCTCTCAGATATATTTCTGGCTGCCCATCTTGGGGAAATTTAGGTCACAAGCTAAGATTCTTTTAAGTAATTTTTTTTCCATCCCACCAGATATTCAAGCTGTCTTTCTTGTGGACAGTAGATGGGAGAACTATAGGTAGTAAGAGGTTACATTTTTTACTTCTCTCAGGTTTCCCATAATGTTCCAGACTGAATGAAATAATATTAAGAAATTAAAGTCAATTTTCATCATAATACCTGTGTGGATAATGGGAATCACATTTTTACAATGCGATAAAAAGAAAACATTCCCAGCTGAAGGACTTGCAATAAGAAAACAATTGGAAGCAAGACAATAACAGGAAACATAGTTTCATACTGCTTTTTAGATTTTGTCCTGCATTCTGCAGACTTTTAAAGGTACCTTTTATCCTATTTTGGTTTTGATATGAAATGGTAGTTCTAGCAGATAGTAGTTGGTTCGATGTATTTAAGTGTCAAAATAAAATCTGTGTCCAAAATTATTTAGCTAACATATTCTTTATCTACAGATTCCTAAAATTTGAGATCCATAGAAACCAGAGGAAGTATCAGAAAGGTAAAAGAAACTTCCAGGGCTCCAGGTGGGCCAGGCTTTGAATATAAGAGCTCACATTTACACAGGTAGAATTGATACTCATGTCATTATTTTCAGGATAAATGTTTACAATATCACCTCCATTTTGAATATAATGGAATATAATTCTAGTTATTCCACTGTTAATAGGTAAAAGAGATGGGATTCAGAATCAGTCTTCTTCTGGACCCAAGTAAGATCTTTTCAGCTACTACATGCTACTAATTGCATACATGTGTGCGCGCATGCACACACACACACACACAAATTGAATTTAAGAATTAGTGAATGAGTAAGATAGTGGAAGAAAAAAGGACCTTAATACTAGACAAATCTGAATCTGAATTAAGGCGTTGTCAATTACCTTCTTGGTACAGTGTATTTTATTTTTCCTAAGTACCTTAGTCAGTTTAGCCTGCTATAGCAGAATATCATAGACTGAGTGGCTACTAAACAATAGAAATTGATGTCTCCCACTTCTGAGACCTGGAAGTGTGAGCTCAGGATGCCAGCATGGCCGGGTTCTGGTGAAGAGCCTCTTCCAGCTTGCAAACTGCAGTTTTCTCCTCGTGTCCTCACATGGCAGATAATGAGGTGAAGGGACTCCCTGAGGTCTCTTTTATAAGGCCACTAATCCCATTCATAAGAATTCCACCATTCTGACCTAATTACCTTCCAAAGGTCCCACCTCCTAATACCATCACACTAGGTTTCAACACAAGAATTTTGGAAGGACAGAGACATTCAGTTGGTAATGCTAAGTCCCTGTAAGGGGATTGGGTATTGTCAACCACTGCCAATGGGAAGAGAACAGATGTGATGTCCTGGCAGAGAGGTCAGAGCCTCTGTGTGGTTGACTTGTGACCTCTTCCATGTTCTGTTTAAATCTTCTTTCAGCCTTCATTCTCAAATGGGAGACTAACACGGAGCCAAGGCTGACCCAGCAGAAACAAACATTTGCTGTTATAAGTATCTGAAATAGTTTGTGTTGTTTGCTTCTGCCTCACGAACTCAAAAAATCTGACTAATGCAATACTGTTTGAATAATCGTTTGCTCTTAGCCACTAAACCATTGCAAACCTCTGTCCTCATCTATAAAATGAGGATAATGTGTATCTACTTTATCAACTAAATATGGGGATTTTATAAGAAAACAAAATAGCTACTGTGTGCCAGACATAATACATTGTATAGAAGGGAAGTCTCAAGTGTCTTCACACCTTTGAAATCTTTTTAAGCTCATGCTCTCTCAAAGCGCTACTTTCTTTCTTTTTCCTGAACTGTCCATTCCAATTCAAGCCAGATCCATTTATCAAACATCTATTAAGGGTAGCATTTTTGGCAGGCATTGTGCCTACAAGGTAATGTTTTCTCAGTTTTGCCTTTCAGCTGAAGAGCAAAACCATGAGGAAAACAATGTGTACAGGACAAGGACATAGGTTTCTGGCCAGAAGAAAATACCTGTCCCAAAGGGAACTTGGATTCCCACAAGTGCTTTAATTATGAGATTTAAATATTGTAGGAAAGTGCATGTAACCGAACCTAATTAACTGGAGAGAGAAAATCATCCAAGTACTCAGACTGGAAGGCAGGGTTGTCTTAAACAGTATCAATACTGAAATGCTGAGAGTTCCCCAATATTATGGGAGTGGAAAATGAGCGATCAAAGGGAAGCGTGTTAAAAATAGTATTACAAATATCCATTACCCCACCCCCTTCTCCCAACCCCCTCCCCCCAGCAACCCTCAGTTTGTTTTGTGAGATTAAGAGTCACTTATGGTTTGTCTCCCTCCCAATCCCATCTTGTTTCTTTTCTTTTTCTGCCCCCCTAGTCCCCCATGTACAAATATATCTTGGCAGCAAAGTGAGTAGTCATGTTTTTCAAAGTGTGGTCCTCTCAACACCCACGTCAGAGCCATCTTGTGGGGGCGAATTAACAGGCAGAGTCTTTGCCTCTGCCCAGACTTATCCCATGAGAATCTCTGACTGGCCAAGCTAAAAAAGCCACATTTGTAAGTCTCTTTAGGTTTCCTTCAGAACCTTGCTTTTGTTAACAACACTATTATATTACGTAATTTCTGACCTGTGTTACTATAGTATGTGTAGTTTATATAAAATAAAATGCACATATCCTAAATGTTGAGTTTGGTGAGAGACTTAATCGATTGACTCACCCGATCATCACCACCAGAAACAAAACACAAAATATTTTCATCACCTGAGAAAATTCCCGGCTAACCCTTTCTAGTTCCCTGCCTCTGCCCAGAGATAACCTCTTCCTGACTTCTACCACCATAGGTTATATTTTCCTGTTTGAGGGGATTCACTTAAATGGAATGATACACAATGTATTTGTGTGTGTGTGTGTGTGTGTGTGTGTGTGTGTGTGGTATGCTTTGCACATCACGTTTTTGAGACTCACCAGTGTTGTTCTAGGCATTGGTAGTTTGTTCCTCTGAATAGTATTCTGGAGAATGCATGTACCAAAATGTTTATCCATTGTCCTATTCATGGAAATAAGGTTTGTTTCAAATTTGGGGGCTGTTATGAATAAGGATGTTATGAACATTCTTATATTACTTTTTCTGTGGGCATTT